>BQNB010089113.1:0-27488 GCA_026074375.1 Tanacetum coccineum
TGTGCTTCCAAAAATGGGATGTTATGAGGTGATGGGTTAAAGTTGTGTGCGAATTAATCGGCATGCTCCTAGGAGTTACGAGAAGTAAGAAAAAATAAAATGTAACGAGATGACGTAGGTGTTTCAACAGTATGGGACGGGTGTTCAAAGTCGTCTTCAGAGTCGAATAGTAGGATAATCAGGGGGGTCGGCAGACTGTAACGAATTTCAAAGTTATGCAAAACGATATAATGTAAAGTCGAGAAAAGTTTTAAAGATCATCATAATTATTCACGATGCTTTAGAAGTAAACGAGACCATTGTGTCACTCAAAATGTCTTGGAAAAGTTTAGTATTTATATAGACATCTTCTATATAAATAGGTGGGGAAATATACGTAAGGAAAACGTAACCGTAGAGAAAAGATAAACTCAAGACAAACGTAAGCTCATAGCAAAATAGAGCTCAAGGGAAAAAATAAACGCAAAAAGGATCACATACTGGTTATAGACCAGACCTAAATATTCTACCTGGTTCTCTATAACCTTGGCTCTGATACCAATCTGTCACACCCCCAGATGGGGCATGGACGGAAATGAGTGTCCGAGGGCGGGACGTCATAATATACATCACACAAGATCAAGGGAACGACCACTAATGGACGTTTTGAAAATCATAACTCATTGTATTTATTAAAAATGGATAAGTCTTACAAGATTTGAAATGAAATTTAAAACGTTGCGGAAGCATAATTAAGTTTTCAAAAGACAACGAGTATGAATGATAATAAAGTCTTGAAAGATGATATCATATTGCACGTAGACTCCACATAGCACATCAGAGAAGTCCAAAGCTAAGCACCTGAAAAACATGCTTAAAACGTCAACATAAAGTTGGTGAATTCATAGGTTTAGGTAAAGTATTTACGAAAATAAAAAACGTTTAGTGAATACTGCTTCACTCACAGTATTATGAAAAGTATTTAGCAATTTGAAACGTTTAACGAAAGCAGTGTGGACCACAAGTTATAAAACGTATGTGACAGTTATAACAGATACAACTTCACATAAAAGGTATTTACGTTGCACTAAGCTCATGATACCGAGGCTAAATGTAATGGAAGCATGCAAAATGCTTAATAAACTTGCCCTGACGGGTGCTAACATGGCGCTTCACCGAATCACTCAACATGGTAAATGTCCGTTGATCGTGTAAGAGCTACTTACACAGACGGGGATGGTTAGTCCCAATAGATCTATTTACAACACTCGCGCTCAGTTACCAATCTAACTGATCATAAGTAACTAACGGTTCATGATAACTCGGGCATACAATTTTCAACATTTACTTAGGCAACACGTAAACAAGATTGGAAAAAACGTAAAGCATTTGTGTCCAATGTAAAAGTAACCAGCGTATTTCCAAAAGAAAGGCTTTAAGTAATTGTATCCATAAGTAAAACAAAGCGTGATATCAATCATGTAACCGAGTTTGCAAATGAACATTTATAAGAGTTTGAAATCATTAGAGTAAACAAGTTTGTAAACGAGCATGTTTTCACCCCAAAAGTTATAAGGTAAATATAAAACAAGTAAAACGTGGGGCTATGAACTCACCTTAGGCAAACGATGAGATAGTAACACAATGATGAGACAAATGTAACCGAAGACTCTAACCGCGACCTAATTATAAGACGCGCCTTAGAACGAAAAATAAATAACGAACGTCGTATAAAAGTTAATAGACAAAAAAGACATCCATATGTGTTTGTGCTTTAGTTTAGTTATCAAAACGTGTCTTTATGAACTTATTAGGTTTATGAAATGTTACGACATTCTTATGAAAAGTTACTATTTTCGGAAAGTTACTATTTTAGGAAACTTTCTATTTTCGGAAAGTTCTAAGTTTCGGAATGTTGATACCGTCCCCTATATTGGTCAAGTCCACAATTCCATAAACGCAGTAACGAAACCTAAACGCCTACTTTTCATTTCTCTTTCGCTAATTTGTACTAACTTACTATTTTTAGTAACGTTCAACGGTATCGCTTTATCATTCTTAGAAAACTCTTAACCCTTCGTAATAAGATCAAATCACTACATTAATATTTTCTAAGGCTTTCGAAACCTAAACGGACCTAACCCGCTTGAAAACGTTTTAATATATAAAATTATATGTCCGAAAATAACTTGACGAAAATTAGGTCTATCTCACTCATAAAGCATTTTTAACACAACTTTCGCGACTTTGGAAGGGAAACGTAATTTTAGGCCATGTTTGTGTTTTACACTTTGGCCGAAACGGACTCGAAAGGGGTCAAAATGGTCATTTTCGTTCCTGATCTGATCGTATAAAAATCGTTTTGCCGAAAAATGTTTCAAGTTTCATTTGAGCGTAACTCGGTCGTTTTAAGTCCGATTTTAGTGTTCGATATATGAAAAACTATCTATACGAAACGAGCTATCCAAAAACTACCTTCTTGACTAATGAAAACATTTTTAAGTCGCCCAAAACCCTAAAACAAATTCGGATCAGCAACCTTATTTTTCGTAAACGCTTCTAAAAATCCATCCAAACTTCACAATAGTGCCTAATCTAACCTAATCTCCATTCACTACTAATCCACCATCAAAACCATCATTAAAACTACTCTAATCTCATCACCATCTTTGTTGCAACACACATGGTCACTCATACTCACAATCAAAACAATATGTAAATCAAAGAACCATAAAAATATAACTAGTTCATGTGTCATCTTGTTTATTTTTAGAAGACTTGCACAAACACAATAGGATTTAAACCAAGAGCATAAGAAAATAAAGAAATCAAAAGGAGGTTCAAGAAAGAGCTTACAAATGATAAAGGAATAAGATTGAACACTAGATCTATAACATACACCAAGATCTTGCAAAACCCCCAAATTTATTTGAAACCCTAACTATAGATCTTGAACAAAAACCCTTAAACAAATGAACCAACACTTGCATCTTTCTTAAATAACCTTGAATAATAGCTAGGAACACTATATCTTGAAGAGAAATCAAAGATATGGAAACCTTATTAAGGGAGTATTTGTGCCATGGGTAAGGGGAAGGAAAAAGGAAGAAAGAAAATTTCTTGGTGGCTTGAAAAGAATGAGAACCCTAATGTGTATAGTATGGTATTTATAGGAGGATCCCAAGTACTAGGGTTTTGTATTGGTTGACAAGTCAACACACACACACTTAACCAAGTGTGTGTGTGTAGTTTGGTTATAGTACAAAAGAAAGGAAGGAAAGAAAATTGCAAGAGTTTAGCTAGTGTGTGTAAAATTTATGAGAAATGAAATATGGATGGTATTTATAGGAAGGACTAAGCTTGGAGCCAAAGAAGTTAGGAGTGGAGCCAAAGAAAACTTACAGCCAAAGGGTGAGCCAAGCCAAGGGAGGGGGAAGGAACCATGAGCTAAAGTGAAAAGATTCCCTTAGAATTAATTTAGTGTGTGCATGAGTGTAAATTGAGTAGGGGAGGGATATCCATGAAATTTTGGACCTCTAATCCCGAGATATACAATAACTAGAGTTTACGTGAAAAGATTATGAATTTTCGGGGTTCCGTTTGATCAAAAACGCGAAAAAGACATAATGTACGCGAAAACGTAGAAATCGTAAACGAAAGTGTACGTGACCTATGTAACACTTTGAAATGATAAAATAATGCATATAACAAATATACTAATCTTATTCCGAAGCCGGAACGCGTCCGATGACGTTTTTCAGTTTTACGCGGGACAACTTTCTGGTTTTAGGTTAAATTAATCACGTAAATGGTAAAGGGAAAAAAAGTAAAAAGAAAAATAATATCGAGGGTAAAAAGTAAATTTTTTATACTATCACTAATGCATCGGATCCCATCAGATCTCCGTAATTAAGCGTGCCTGGGTGAGAGTAGTACTAGTTTGGGTGACCCGTCGGGAAGTAAAAAAAATACCGGTTACGCAGTATTCGTTTTTATGTGACAGTGAAAGGTCAAAAAGTTAAAAAGTCAAGTCGGACTCAAAAAGTCAAAGGGTAAAATAGTCATTTAAAGTCGTGAAAATTATCGGTTGTTACAATTATCCCAACATTTTGCAGATATGAAGAACTCCCTCACTACATTGAAAATATCAACACCAATAACCTTCCAAGACTTTTTTTAAAAAGTTGTTATGAATCCATCTGGGTCAGGAGCCTTAAAGTCATCAATATCAAATAAAGCACTTTTTATTTCAGCATGAGAGACATCTTCAATCATTCTTTCAACAACCTCATTACTTATTCTCCTATAAAACAAGTTATCATCAGTATCAAGCACTTGAACAGGATGACTAGTCCCAAGGAAAGTTTCAAAATGCTTCAAAGACAGATGAGGGATTCAATCTCCATAACATCTTTGACCACTATCATCACATAAGGAAAACACTTTACTTCTATTGCTTCTCCCTTTCAACACTTTATGGAAATAGTTACTATTCTTATCACCATCACTAAGCCACTTTATTTTTGCCTGTTGGTATAAGAATTTTTTAGCATCAACTTCAGCTTCATAGGATTTCTCCACAAGCATTGCTTTAGTAATTCTCAATGGTTGATCATGAGGGTCTGCATCAAGATTAGTTTGAACTTTTTGAAGTTGACTTCTCAAATTATTAACTATTTTGAACAAACTTCCTTTACACTGACCAAGCTTGTTAAAAGGAAATTTTAAACTCTTCAGTTTCTTCACAACTTGGTACATGTAACATCCTTGAATATCTTGCCTCTACCTTTCCTTAAAAATAGGCAAGAATTCTTGCTTATTAGTTAGAAATTAGAATATCTAAAAGATCTAATCTTTCTTTTATACTAGTTGGAATACATAAAATAGATGGTGTGTGATCAGAGACTATGTAGGGTACAAACTTAGCATGGGCTTAAGGATATTGCTTGATAAAGTCTTCATTTGACATAACTCTATCGAACTTCTTTTGGATCCTAGTCATAATTCCAACTTTAGCTTTATGGAGATTTTTAGTCCACGTAAAATGAAGCCCTGATCTACAAATATCTTCCACTTTAATCTTGTTAAACAATCTTGGAATTCCATCATGTCAGATGTCATAACAGACCCACGACTTGAGTGTTCATTAGGATATAAAGTGACATTTAAATCCCCTGTTATACACCAAAGTTTACCATTTACATACCTCTTATCCTTGATTAAATCTTTCCATAAACTTCTTCTTTTAGTACCTTTATTAGCAGCATAGATAAAAGTGTAGAAGCATTTGAATTAAAATTGTTCAACACTGATAACAAAAAAAAGACTGGCTTGTCCTGTTGATAACTTGTATATTAGTATCATTGATGTCCTACCCCACTACAATTCTACAACCTTTCTTGAATTCATGCATATTTGATACCTACTCCCATCCTTGAAACATTTTATCACAAGTCTTTTGAAGTTTTATACTTTTTAATCTAGTCTCTAAAACTGCACATACCTTCAGTTGTTTACTGGATACTAAATTCATCATCTATTTTTGTTTCTCAGAGGTATTCATTCCTTTAATATTCCATACTCCTATTTTATACTAAATATGAGTCTTCTGTAAGCACTTTTCCCTCTATACCATTTATCTCATTCTCTTCCACCATCTTAGCAGTACAATTTGTATCATTAAGAACATCTTCAAATTCTTCATTTGTAGCTTCATCATTCAGTTCCTTCCTCCTATCTGTTAGAGTATACTCATGTCATAATAAACGGCTAGACACATGTGAGCCTATGGGGTCACACACATATACACAGAGGTACCATTTAATATATCGTACCTATTGTATTTACGGTATATGTATAACCTACGTAACTCGGGATCAACAATGGGGTTCCAATTGGTAAGCGAGTACTTAGTTAATTGGATTGGACCAAGCTAATGGGCAAGCCCCTTATGGCCGGCCATAGGAAGGAAACGCAAAGGATTGAAATTTCAAGGGGGTCATGTGTAAATTGTTTTGTGATAACTACTAACTGATTTAGTCATACGAAGTTACTAATTACATTTTATGACTTACCCTTTTTCTCTCCTTTTCTCCCTCTCCTAAAAACTCACGGCACACACAATTCCATTTTTTAGGGTTTTAAGCTTTAATCTTCAATCTTGTATCTAGTGTAGTTCAAGGATTGATAAAGGGTTACGGGTTATTAAGACTAGCATCTACGTGGTATTCATTGACGTGTAGTGTGTTTCTACATAGAGATGATCTATTTTGATCACTTGGGTTTCTAGTATAGATCGCGTGGTGATTGTCTCCTTACGAGCCTACCGAATCACGCTACAAATGTATACCGTTGTTTGTTTTGTTATTGATTAATCATATGGCTATATGGATCCATTGATAGGTGATCATCCGCTGTGTTTATTAATTAATTAATTGTTATTTATTTATAAAATCACCTATACTATCATCTTCCCACTTGCCTTTAAAATAATTAATCATGTCTTTAGACCAAGTCATTGCTTCATTGAAGATGCATACTTCTTTTTTGTATTTTTTGTGGTGTATGCTTATACGAAGTGTGAAGGGGATGGATAAAAAAAGTATAAGGCATCAAAAAACAAAGAAAAAAAATTATATGATAACAATTATAGTCAATGTGCTATATTATTATAAAGATGAAAGAAGACGAAGTATGTTTGGATCCGATTAGCCAATGCGCTAAGATGTGATATATATAGTGATCGATATGTGAAGGAGGAATACATTGGAGACTATAATCATTTACGGGTTTGTGGTTTGTTCGGTGACTAGCAACAATGGGTATTAGACTTTTGACTTATAAGTTCTCATTAGACACCCTATCATAAATTCTCCATTTCTTATCCATACCCTGTTAACCCGAAGCCTAAACGTTACAACCCAAAAAATGACCTCTTTAGATGTGTACACTTGGTGCTTCCGCCCTATCGGATTTGTTTTGTTGCTTGTACAAGTGATGTGTCGTTGTGTGTAGGTATATTTTATGTATCAAGTTTTACTATTTATATTTTGCCAACTTTACCTAAAACAACACTAACGGGCAGTGTACCCGATTAATTGTAGCTTTGTTGGTAAGTAGGGTGTCGATCATTAAGAGCGAGAGTGTAAATCCTAAAACTATCAGTATTTTACTAAGCTAAACTAAATCTAATTTATCCTATTCTAAACCTAATCTAACGGTAATAAGGGGGTTTTCAGCCTGAGAGACTGGCACGAGATTTATTTTAATTAAACAGGAGAAATAGAGGATAACACGCACAAGAAAACAATTAGAAGATAAAGGAGCAGTCGAGCCTAATGTAGGGAAAACGTACTAACCATATTTAATCCAATTAAAACCTGGTTTAGTTCATTAGTGCAATGATTGTCTTATGTCGCTGTTGATTTATCGTTCCTAGATTTAGGCGATACTTCTTCCTAAAACCTAGATACGGCAGTCCTGTCACAACTAGCCCTATCCGCATAAAGTACTCATGGTTGGTTATAATCTATCTTAGAAGTTCAATGATGGTGATCTCATTGACGACTAGCTCACAAAGACTTTACTAACTTATTGCTTAACGACACTTTATATACCAGTAGTCCACTTATCCAGATCCATCCTCAAGGAATCAGAACGTTATTTATTGATCTTAAGTCACCTGATCGTCTAACTTGTTCACTAAACCTTGAGGGTAAGACAACACGTTATTTGTGATCCTATTCTTCTAGATATATAAATTGCAGACATGGAGAGCTATCCCGGTATCTAGCTAACTCTCTATTTGTATTCCGAGACCCAGTTGAATGATATGTCGCATGCTTAAGCACATAAGTGAGTATAAATGTATAAACATAATTCAACACACAACGAATAAGAAGCAATCTATATAAACATAAACCAAAGATTAAATTATCATAAACATGGCCAATACCTAAAGGTATTAGCCGATACTCATTGTAACCAATAAAAATGTCATAGACAAACGATTAAGGTAAACTAACCAAGTGAATGAATGATACTAAGAACCGAACGCGTATTTAGAGTATAAGAAATTACAAGAGTTCTCCTATGAATTGACGGGCGTTGTAAGAGCTTCGTTACTCCTTATATCTTTTAAATGTCGAACTTGGTGGTTACTGAATTGATCAGCCTTGAATGGCCTCCATTGCTTTTTCAAATTCGTGTTTAGGGTTTGGTATTTATAGCTACTGGAATTAAGTCGATACGGCGTATTGGAGTTTCCTTAGAGAAGGGACCACGTTTGTCATCTTCCAGAACGTTCTTCGAGTATATCTTCTTTGATATGACGTATGATGCATTTTGAATACGGCGTATAGATGATTGTGTCTTCATGGTTTCTTGTGAAGTTTAGGCGCAGATACGCCGTATCTTCTTGATGGATACAACGTATTGAATGTCAGATCAGTAGGTTTCTTAATTTCTCCGTTTAAGCTCTAAAATGTGCGTCTTTTAGCTAATCCTCACCAATTGCTCCATAATTACTGCAAATAACTAATATAACAGATTAAGTACCAATTCATGCAATAATTATATCAAATGGGTAATTTACATAAAATAAATGATGCTATAAAAGTGACGTAATTTGATGTCATCAACAAGCTATGGTAATAAATTTGGTCACGACTTAGCTATGAGTGTGATTTCTCTTATATACTCTACCACCTAAATAAATAAGTGATGAGTGAATTATATTGTATTTCTTTTTCGTGAGGTGCTAACAAATGTTAATCAAGTAAGGCAACCTTTGGGAATTGTCAAACATCTCGGTTTTTCACCAAAAGCTTAAAATGGTGAATCTTATCTCGTACTCGTACGTGGAAGATTTGCATCGCATTTTTCTAACCATTCTTGTGCACCGTATGGATTAATTTTTCTTAAATCCTAGATTTTCTTGAGGGCAAGCAAAGTTTAAGTGTGGGGAAATTTAATAACGCTCAAATTGCTTATATTTTTAGGTGCATTATCATGGTTTTTGTACATGTTATGTGGTTAAACTATCAAACTTTTGCTACTAATTTGCACAAAGATCTGTTTTCATGTTTGTAGTTAGCCAAGACGAAGAAAATGGAGAAACAGACAAATAAATGATCAATAAACGAGGATTTGTCCATGTACGAAGGATCCCCGATGAATGCA
This sequence comes from Tanacetum coccineum, assembly GCA_026074375.1. Classification (NCBI taxonomy): domain Eukaryota; kingdom Viridiplantae; phylum Streptophyta; class Magnoliopsida; order Asterales; family Asteraceae; genus Tanacetum; species Tanacetum coccineum. Next base: position 9,160 of record BQNB010089113.1, read on the forward strand.
AGTATCGAGGAGTATATTTGAGAAAGATAAAGTCATAAAGTTTATGCTCCCAAGACTAAAGAATAATGCACAAGACGGAAAACGAGGAAACAAAGAGGAAAAGAAGCTAAATCGAAGAATGTTTTAAGAATGTTTGAATCCTACTTGTCCTCAAGTAGACTTTAGAAAGTTTTTTTGTAAAAATGTATCCCAACCTAAGTTTAGGATCTTTTCCGTTAAGCATTTTTCTTGTTAGATTACTAGCACACAACCAAACACCTCACGAAATAGGAAAATGAAAACACTCAAATCACTCGACTAATCTATGTGGTAACATGTAACTAATTCGCTCAATTGCTTGGTCGTGACGAGTATTCTATGATAGGCTTGGCAAGGATACACATCTCCACCACTAAAGCTAAGGAGTAACAATTCTATAAAGGTAAATTGGGTTTTTATTCAAAAGGTTTAAAGGGTTTAATCACTCTTGCTAATCTCTATTGATACTAATATTCCAGGAAAGGTGACAAAGACCATACATACACACCCATAACGATGGGATAGACACATATGACTGCATTCAAACCTTAACTCGAATAAGCTAAAGAGTAGGACTGGTAGTCTTAACCAAAAGTCGTAAACCAGTAGGGGCGGAAACCACATATACACACCCGTAACGATGGGATAAACATATATGATTGCATCCATTCCCCCACTCTAGTAAAACCAAGGGTTAGGACGAAGAGTAATATAGGGTATGGATCTTCTAACTCTTTCTCCAATAGTAGTAAACCAACAAGGCGGACAACACCACGTATACATGGCCGTAACGACGGAATAGACATGCGTGATCGCTCGCATCCTCATTCGAGTAAGACCAAAGGATAGGAATTAGGAAAGGGAAGATAATTGTTGTTAAAGAAAATGAAGCAAATAGATATAGTCCTAGGCACAATGTAGCTAGTTACTTTCCCGACCATCCCTTGATAAAGACACAAATTGGTAGACTAACTCACGTTTCTAACACGGAACAATCAACGCTTTTGAAGACATGAATCAGACTCAAAGAATATCTCGATCAATAGATCAATGAAAACAACCTAAGTTGGCGTTCCCATAACGGTCAACTCCCAATCATCCCAATTACAACTCTAGTGGCAACTTTCGCCATTTTATACATACTTTACATAGTTGGTTTATATTACGTACCAACTCTAATACAACAATACTCTACAAACATCTTTTTTTGTATTTTTCTGATTTTTTCGATTTTTTTGACACTAAGAACTGAAAATGAAACTAATGTGTAGAATTTCACCATCTCATGGCTACGATAAATCTGAATAATTGATATCCGATCATAATAACGAAGTAGTAAAAATACACGAGCGAACTACTACTTTTACATTCCCGTTGCATTATGCAACTTCCCGACCATACCGTAGGTGGAAAAGATAGACTCAAGACATAGGAAATACAATACTTTACACAAAAGTAACTAGCGATTGATTAAGGACTAATCTAATAGGGTAGGCTAAGGTGTAACGAAACATTTGTGGTTTAATCCTAAAGGAATGGCTCTACGGGTTTTTCTAGGGGTATCTTACTCTTAAAATGAGAGTAAACAAAGGGTTTATACGGGGGTTAACTAACTGGTGTAGTTAGTAATAAAACATGTATAGGTTTTTTGTGTAATCCTAGAAATTTATCAGTTTAGAAAAGTCACTCCATCTATTAAAAATAGTGCTTATTATTGTGGTCTCGAATAGATATACCAAGTCAAGTTCTAAAGTTTACTACAGTCACCGGCACACTCATATTTTTGTGGAATTTGGATAAACATTTGGAAACGAATAAGTCTAAATCCTCACAATAACTAGCAAGGGTTATGTGTGCATGGTCATGTGGATAATAATTTCACAAAAAGTATGCTAATTTTTTTTAAATTTAGGCATAAATTAAGCATATTAAGCATATTAATGTGAAAACAAGGATAAGTAAGCGTTCTAATTCTCCCCCCTACTTGAGATATACAACGCCCTTGTTGTATAAATATAAAATTAAAAAACAAGAAATATAAAGAAATAGAACGGGAAACTCCCCTGAGATTTGCTCGGTAAGATCCTCCATGTTGCGTTTATGAGCAAGATTGTGTGTGCAAGAGCGTTTGAATTCTGGCACGAACGGCATGCACACAGTAATTCTAGAAAATAAGCATACCACTAATCACGTTTCATTGCTTAGCACGCTCCTGTATCAATCAATAAGAAAACAATGCAATTCTATCTCGGTTGTATTTGCTTGGTTAGAAAATAAAATCCTAGAAAGCGAAAAGGAAATCGATATGCCATATGGTATGAGGCGAATATGCCGTATCGAATTCTGTGTTAAAAACTGGATAACGTCCAGACATTTGATACGCCGTATGAATTGGAAATGGATACGCCATATCTTTGTCTGGGAAGACAGACTTGATAATAAAAATGAAAAACAGTCGGGTTGTCTCCCGGAAAGCACTTTTCTTTCAGCTAGTCTTTAAGTTATACTTTTTCTTTTAGCTTCTTTACGTTGTATCACTTTCGAGGTCAAGAACTTCACGATCCTCTTTATCGAAATCCCCCTCGTAATAATTTTTCAATCGTTGTCCGTTGACCTTGAAGCTGAAACCGTTCTTGTCAGTTATCTCAACTGCCCCATATGAGTATACGGTTTTGACTATGTTTAGTCCGTACCATCTTGATTTGAGCTTTCTTGGGTGCATTTTTAAGCGCGAATTAAACATTAAGACTTTATGCCAAACTTTAAAGTCTTTATCCCTACGAAGTCTAGAATTGTGCCACTTTTTAGTTCGCTCCTTATGTAGGATATTGGAAATCATAACACAATGAGATAACTAGGGTTAGCCGAATCTTTAGAGAGAGAAAGTAGGAGAGAAAACTTTCTAGAGAGAGAAAATGGAACTTGTATAATGAAATGACTAACCACCTCTTCCAAGGCATGGAAGAGGCTTATATCGTAGCTTACAAAACCAGCCCAAGGCCTTGGCATGGGCTTACACGTTGGGTTTAATTACCTGGCCCAATACCGAACGTCATACGATTAACTATTAACTATGAGCTATAATAAACGATAAGATACACGGGGTGACCGAGTCTTTTTCTAATATCTAACAATCTCCCCCTAAGGGAGGTCACCCCGGAAAATACTAACTTAAGCTCAGAAATCTTCTGATTGATCTTGTTCAGCTCGTAGTCTTTGATTCTTCACTTGATATCTTGTACTTTGATGTAGTGGTCTTTGTCTTGTGGCTTGTGTTTAAACTTGATATGTGATCTTGAGCTTTCATGAGATCATCAGCCAGATCTAATCTCTGATCATCGTATTATGATCGTTCGCCGTCTTGTGGTCTTGTGTCTAGCGGACCGACATGCTCATACTTTTCTTGATCTTGAAAACTTGAATAATTTGTTCTTGAATTTCTTTAACTTTAATACTTGGCCACTTCAAGAAGGACGTATGATATCAGAGTTGCGGAAGCTTAGAAACATATGCTTGAGCTTTCATGATTTCTTTGAATGTGTTGGTCAAGTATGAGCATGCGGTAATGAACTTGTCTCTGCCGGTACAGGATGACACCATCTCCATCTTTATGTGAACCTTTAATACAACAGTTAGCAATAAAGAGAAAATTTGATTTGAAAATCAGTCGACGTGTTACTTAGTAAAATGGTTTTTGTAACACATCGAGAGTTTTAAGCTTTTGTCAAAGTTCATTAACCGTCAATTCGTATACTGGAACAAGTTTGATTCTTGTAGAATCGCACCATCGTTTCTTTCCAGTTGACACAAGTTTGATCCATTTAGGATCTCACAAGTCACCTACCAAGAGCTTGTTTGATGTTGGCTCTAGCAGGATTTCCATCTTCATTGTGATACTCAGGTATCACTCAGATGTTCTGGCAATACCACAAGGATAATGCGTAGGACTCTTATGATAATCCTTCTTTTCACAGTGTGTAAAGAGCAAGTAAAATGAAATAGTGTCCTAATGAGATTAATTGATGATCTCTTGGCTCTAGACTTAATTGTGGATTTTGGTTTAGTGATCAGAGGCTGGAGCGGACTGCCACCTTTTCAATATCAACTAACTTGGAGTGAGAAAGTCAATAGATAACGTGTTTAGTCTCTGTGAGAAATAAAACATAAATCTTTTAAGAGATTTTGAGTGGCTAGGGAGGGTTATGCACTGCATCACTAGGTCCATGATGTCAGCCTTCAATGTCAGCAATGATCATTGTGATTCTGACAGCAGATGTATTGACCCAGTTTCTACCTAAGTGTATGGAGGGCTTCTTTCTTTACACCCTTTATCCTTACATTTCTTTTTCATTCTTCAACCCCTTCAGTACTTACCGAGACTTCATGACTAGTACCTTGTTGGGTTTGTTCCAGTACTAGCTCCATCTCAGTCGGCACTATTCCCTTATTCTCACTTTTACTCCTTTTTTATGTTATACCTAAGGACTTCTACACAAACTAGTGGGTTGTCCCTGAGTAGATCCCTCCGGTTCTGGCTAGATCATGGGAACTAATACCTAACTTTACCAACCTTATAACTCCGATAAAATTAAATACATGGTCGGTCTTTTTGATACAGTTCACCTTGCCATAAAACCAATTGAAAAACTCAATCAGGTACTTGTGATATAAATATCAAAGCTTTTAGTACCTTGATTGTTTTTTAATTTTTAGAAACGCTCCCCCTCAACATGTACATCGATTAAACGAAAATATTTAGCACAAGGAGGACGGAGTATAAACATGAGTCCACAAAATCACAATTTTTATTAGTTTTCATATTTAAATCACATTTTCTCCCCTTATCAAAAATTTTAAAGCGTTGATATTTTGGATACCAATGTATTTGAATATGTTGGAAAACTAGGAGAACAATGTGCTAATTATTCACAAGTCTGCTGGGGAACAAGTTAATGCTCCCCCTTAATCTATGAGGGTACGTGTGAGTGTCAGGTATAATAATTTTGAAAGATTTTGAGTTTAATGAAAAACTCATGAAAAAAATTATACAATGACACTGAACACTTTAAAGATACACTACATACTTATAATAATGTACAAGATATATTATACATAAGAAGATGACATTGACCTGTGTATTGGAAAGGTGAAATCATTCCGTTCTTTGGATAAGCATGTAGTCAACATCTCTTAGCCTTCCACCAATAAAGCATTCAAGACTCCTGAATATTCTTCTTATCTTGAGACGTCTCTCGATCACCTTCATAAACTCCTTACTCTGCCTTCTATTGATCTCAGACCAAACTCTTGTTTCCATTCCCGGATTATACTCGTGCAACTTGAAGTCTTTAACCATGTGGTCTAGCTTGTCCAGAATCCTTTGCAATGTCCCATCACTAAACTTGTGCACCTCATTCTCTCACATCATCTTCTTTTGATCATTTATGTCTTTGTAGATTACTGCCCTCGGCTTGCTAACCATGGTGTAGTCTTCTTTGAACAGAAAGTCAGATGCATCCCAATCTGGTTGAGTGAGATTGAGTTTCGTTTGATAACTCTTAATCCCGAGCTGCAGATCTTCCACACGTTTTCTGATGATGATGTTCCTTATCCACAAGTTGACTGTGTTGAATAGATGAACTTTGTTGGCACCAGATAAATGATTGAGCTGACCTTGAAGATGAAGTAGGTACAGATCTTCAAAATCATTTTGATGCAGATTTTTGAAGTCAGCTTCCGAGATCTTGTATTCTTTGTAGTCAGCTCTGCGAAGGACAATCTCTTTTAGGAAGGCATACCCGCATCTTTTATATGTCTTGAGACTGACGACACTGAGAATACGCATGTGTGATCTAACTGTACTGCGATCAGACATGGCATTGTGTCTTGTGATGTAGAATTCTTTGCGCTTGAACCACCAGTGAGAGATACCATAAGCAGCGCTAATATCATACTCCTGTTTACTCTCAATCCATAGTGTCGGCACTAGTTTTTCAAGTCCAAAGTCTAGATATTTGGCTGCTTTCAGCTTGGATATGGATAAAGCTGATCTTCTGCCTTTGTCACCTAACACGAGATACTCCAAATCCTTATTAAAGAAGAATTGGGGTTGAATGGTTACATGACCTGGTGGTCCTCTTAGGGATAACAGTTTGCTCACATCAGGCACCAACCGATGGCCTTCAGGGTTAACCAAATCAACTTGATCCGTAAGCATTCGGTGACACTCTTCCATTTGGAATTGTTGTTCTCGTGAAAAGCTTTGGTTACCTTGTAAGCTGGGCCTTCTAAATCAGACTTACTGAGCCTCTTCTTGCCAATCCTTTTGCAAAACCATGTGATGAATGATCCCATATCACCAGTCTTTCAAAGTAACTTGTTTTTTCTGGATCTTTATAGGAATTAGCGAGTGCATTTGCCCAGTTGTTTCTGGTTCAAAAAAGTCATTCGGAGGAACGGACCAGTCTGGTTCTAGAGATTCAGGTCTGTCTTCCTCTGGAATAGGCTTCAACCATTCTGGCCTTGGCTTGATCTATGGAAGATGTGCAGAACCAGTGTCCTCTGAATCAGATATATTTGCAGTATTTGGCATTGGCATGTCTTCGACTGGTTGTTCTAAATGAGGACTGGACTATTTCTTGGAGGAGCTTGAAGGAGCATCTCTAGAGTCAGTCATCTTCCAAGCAGATGACTGTGGAGCTGGAGGCTATGATGAGCCTAAAGCACTAGAGTCATGTTGTTTCTTTTTATTGAGATCAGAATCTGGTGGCGGAGGAGGAGGGTCTTGATCATCACGTCGTCTCTTGCGGGACTTATCTCATTCATCAAAGAATTCGTCCTTTTGTGCCCGTTCCATAGATGCCTCAAGAGCTTCATAGAGAGCGACATGTTCAGGAAGTAATTTGTATGAACCACTCTCAAACATCCTTTGGTGAAGCATTTCTTTCATATCAGCTTTAGGCAAGTCTCTAAAACGATCTCTAAGGGTAGCCTTTAGTGCTACTTTGACAGTTTCACGGACAATTTCATCAATCTTATAAGGCAGATCCCTAAGCTCCAAGGTGAAAACTCTCGATCTAAGATTTCGAGTAGTGTTATCGAGATTCTTGTTCTTCTGCTCTAAATTAGAGAATTTCTTTTCAAGTGCTGCGACATGTATAGTTAACTCTGATTCTGTTGTGCTTTGTTGTTGTGGAGGAGGTGGAAGGGTTGTTGCTGTAGTCGTTGTTGTTGCTGTAAAGACTGGTGCTTGAGTGGTAAAGGATACAGGTTTAGGAGGAGAGAGATCAATAATCGGTGTGGATAGAGGTGAAATCGAGGAAGACGCTTGATGAATTGGAACTGTGACCATGGAGACCACTTCTGAATCCACATTGAGTTTACCCGGTTTATCTTTAGTTGATTTGTCATTTAAGAACTCATCCCTAATAGTATAAGCATCATATAGATTCTTCATTGAAGAGAGAGTCCCGGATGAACTTAGTGGTTCCTCTAAGATGATATGTTCATCAGCTAGAAACTTTAAGCTTTCCTGAACGTTGGGGTACACATTAGCCATAAACTCACTGTGCGTGGGCTCAGGGTTTGGTCCAGCAAGAGCCACATGGCTTTCTCCAGGGTCTGGTCTAGTCTGGTCTTCATCCATCTTGTTATCATCAGGTGGGGGTCGAGACTCAGGTGTTTTACCAGGGTCTGATCCAGTCTGGCCTTCGTCAATCTCAGTTGTCTTGTCTTCTAGATTTACCACCTCGGTCACATCTTCACCTTATTCATCACCAATCTGCAGTATCTCACTATCACCTCTACTGTTTGTCCTGTCTGTATCAGCACCTGTTTTAGCATCCGCGGGAGACGGGGAACCACGAACTATATTTGCTGATGTGTCATCCTGTGGTTGTGCAGAGGGTCCAGTTGATGCCTCTTCAGTAGCTGAAGTCCGCCTCTGGAATATGAACTGGTCCGTGGTACTTCTCCTTTTTGGCGTGTGCAAGGCTAACAGTGATTGTGCAGCTTGTTCATCAGTTGTGATTGCTTTTCCCTTACCTTCAACTACAGGGAGTGGTCGGGTGGCCTCTGCTACAGGTTCACGAATAGCCACACCGCCAACATGTGCTTGACCCTATGCCTGAAACGATTCCAGACTCATCTGAATAGCTCGTTCGATATCATATTCTTTACCTTCACCTTGGTATTCGGTTTCAGGCTCAGGTTCAGGTTCACGTTGAGTTGGTTCTTCATTCGGTTCGTCAACCAGCTGAAAGAACTCTTCACGTTTCAAACTTTCGTGACTTTACCCTTGCTAGCCTTTTATTGGGGAGTAGCCTTGGTTGACTTTTCTTTAATATGCTTCGGCTTGGGAGGCTTATTAGTTGAAGGCTTTGAGGGTTTTTCCTTGAATACCTTAGGTTTTGGTGCAGGTGTTGGTTTGCTAGATTTCTCTTTAGCAGGCTTCGGCTTGGGTTGCTTGGCAGTTGTAGGTTTCTTATTTCCTCCCTGTTTAGCTATAATTTTTTGATCATGCTTTGCAACCATTTCCAAGTAAGCATTGTAGTACGGTGCCTTCCTGATATTGTTCAAGATCAGCTCATTGGGAATTGGCATTCAAAATACGGCATCTTCTTCGCCTTTGGGAACGAATTTGAGATTACCAAGTCTGAGATCTTCTTCAGCAAGATGAAATGGAGATGCTGATCTTTGGTGACTATTATGAGTTCTTCCCAAATAACAGATGATAAGATTTGTGAACCAACAATAAGGAATAACGTGAGGCTTTCTTTCCTGCCCTTCTTAGTGGGACTGCCCAGATTGGCCTTATTAGTAAGAAAAGTCTGAATAGCTTGTACAAATTCTTCCTACATAAGTTCAACATAGTCAACATTTGTACTCGTAATTATGCCCTAAAGCATCTGGAGAACTGGGTATCTAGTCCTATCATACCCAGAAGTCTTGCCTGTGAGACATTGGTTGATCATAGACAATATTGCTCTCCAGGGCTGATACAGGTTATTCACCGCCATTCTTGACACTAAGTGAATAACCTCTGTATACCCCAGATCATTCATAAAGTCCATAATTTCATCACCCGACAGAGGTGATACAAACTGGTGAGCTTGATCAATGGGTGTAATCTCTAAAGCTTCCCTTAGAAGATTAGCATCCAATACGAATCAGGTTTCATCCAGCTGAAAACTGTAAGCTCCAGTCTTTGCCTTATATGCAAGTGTATTCCAAAACTGTTGAATGTAGATAGCTAGAACGGAAGCTGAAGCAGTGAATGCTCTGAAGAAGTTTGTATTTTGCAGGATATCCACAGAGATCTGAAAAATTGGATTCTTTTACTTTTTTTGAAGATCCAAGACAAAGTTGCTCTTGCCGATAGGCACCCATGCAACAAATAGAAGTATCTGATCATCAGGTCTTGTAGGAGCAGGAGCGAGAACATTCTCATCAGCCATATTGTCTGCACAAGGATATCAACAAAGATAGGCAGACATGACATATATTTTGATGTTAGATGAGAACATTAATAAGCTTTGATTGATTATAGTGAGATTAAGTCAACGTTGGTCAAGGATATCCTATGAGCACATACAAATTAACAAGTCCCGGATAGGTGTTAACTGGGTAATTGTGCCTTTGGATTGGGCTTGAGAAGGTATTGGGACTAATGGGCTAAAACTTTGAAATTCTGGCCCAAACCGCTACCCACTAGACACCAAACCGTTGTGAGGAGAGTTAATCAAACCGCTGTGACGAGGAATGATCAAACCGTTATGAAGGGAAATGATCAAACCGCTATGACCAAACAACTACGAATATTATATTCATTTTAATCAAACCGCTATGACCAAACAGCTACGAATATTATATCCATTTTAATCAAACCGCTATGACCAAACAACTACAAATATTATATTCATTTTAATCAAACCGTTACCAGTTAAGAAAAATTCAAAATAGCGGTTTGGATTATTTTAATAATAAAAGTAATCTTCATCAAACCGCTACCTCATAGCGGGTTGCCTGCTAATCATAAAATATTCAATAGATTCAAATCGCTATCATGCATCCTAAGCAAACCGCTATTTAGCAGATCCCATCAAACAGCTATCAGGAATATCTAAGCAAACCGCTATCAGGCATATTTAAGCAAACCGCTATCAAGCAACTCTAAGCAAACCGCTATCAAGCATTTTAAAGCAAACCGCTATCAAGCATTTCTAATCAAACTGTTATCAAGAACGAGTGGCAAACCTCTACCAGTAACCTAAAACGCAAACGCATTCGACTACCATTTTACGCACTACGGGACATGCATTTGTGGGTTCTAATACATTCCTAAGTGATTCCATGAACACATAGACACTTAACAACATCAAACAACAATAGTTGACAATTAAAAGTCAACATACACTCGAAAATCATCATATTGGACCATCAAGAGATTTGGGATCAAAATTGGACATCAAACTAACATCATCTAATCCTAAGCAACATATCCTAGCACTAAAAACACAATTCCAAACACTCTATGGCATTTCGATCGAAAACGAGCCTAGACTATATCATAGTATCAAAATGTGTTTGGTTTATACGAAACCAATTATGATCGAGTAATCTATACCCCTATCCGCACCTATCCCAGCCTTTAAGTCTCAATTACAAACAACATTTAACTTACAAGAAAAAAAAATCCTAGAACGAATCTAGAGATTGTACTCCTTTTAATGTGTTTTGTTTCGATTAGTTTCACCTAAGGCATCATCTAAACATATTGAATGAAGTTTTATAGTTACCTTAGCAAGGAATCCACAGAAAGTCGAGAATCAAGGGTGATGAATTGGTGTCCGTTTGCGTGTAAGTGTGTGTGTGTGTGTTTCTAGGTTTGACCAAATAAGGAGGTTTGACCGATTAAGGCAAACCGCTGCCATTTATATATCTAAGTTTTAGATATGACAGAATTAGTCCCTGGGATTTCTAACTTCTTTTATTAATAGTTTAAAGTTTTTCAAAGGTGAAATAAGTTTGAAGGTTGGCAGATTTAGTCCTTGTAGTTTAAACGCACTAGGAAACACATAGCAGATCGTACATAGGTCCCTAAACTTTCTAACTAATGACAATTTTGATCCTTTGAGTTAAAATTCATTAACCCCCCCCCCCCTCAAATTATGACCTTGTATAATTATAAAACCTTTTCCATTAATTGTGTGATGTGTTTAGAAGCCCGTTTGATGCAACAAACTTGAAATCACTTTCTCCCTCAAACAAGGACCCGTTTTCTATTGAAAGAGCCGTAGTCATTGTTTGAGTTGAAAAGTTTATTTTGAAAAACCTGAATTGATGAATTTCCAACAACACTTTACTACCGTGATTAACACAAATAATTTTTGAAGAATCAATTAAGAAGAAAATTATTTGGTTATAAAAGGAAGACTTCCGGTTAAGAAAGAACTAACTGAAACGTACATTAATCCTTGGATGCACGGATATTAAGTAATCCGTGCCCATGAAAAATTAATTACCCGTTGTTAGGAACAGTTGTCTTTTTGGCGACATGCATTCCTCAAATTGAAAAGCGGGTTGCAGTTAGAAATAATTGCAAGCCATGAAGACATGTTTTAAAACAGTTTGAACTTCCGCTCGAACTTCATTTAAAGACTCGTGTCATTATTGAATGAAATTTCTAGGTCCGTAAATGTTATCGATTTACAGAAGACATGTCTTAAAAAATATTTTTGGTATTTTCTATTTTTTGATTTTTATGTTTTTATAGTTTTATATTTTTGAATTTTGTTTTTGTGCTTAATTATATACAAATATACATAGGATATATGAGGACCATCCTTTACTCCTCTTCTCCCTCCTGAAGACGTTTAAGGGTTTCCGAAGTCATACTCTTCATACCAAGTCGCGAGAGTATAAATTTGAACCGCTCTCTAGGTAATGCCTTGGTGAATATGTCTGCAAGCTGATAATCCGTTGTCATGAAATAAAATTCAACCACGCTATTCTCAACCTGCTCGCGAATGAAATGGTGACGTATGTCAATGTGCTTTGACCGTGAGTGCTGGACATTTTTGCAGCAGAGAGCAATGGCACTGCGGTTATCATAATACAGGGGAATCTTATTGAAGGCAAAACCGTAGTCTGTAAGTTATGACCTCATCCAAAGTATCTGAGCACAACATCCAAACATGGCAATGTATTCAGCCCCTATGGTTGAGATCGCGGTGCTCTTCTGTGTCTTTGATGACCAGCTGACTAATTTATATCCAAGGAACTGAGTACTTCCTGACGTACTTCTTCGCGTATCTTGACAACCTGCATGGTCTGCATCTACATAGGCCGTTAGTGCCGTAGCGGTGTCTTTCGGATACCAAAGACCCTAATTAATGGTTCCTTTAAGATACCAAAAGACCCATATAAGTGCTTCAAGGTGCTTTTTGGTAGGCGATGCCTGATACCTAGCACACATGCATACAGCGAATACAAGGTCGGATCTGCTGGAAGTGAGGTACATTAGGAAGCCGACCATACTACGAAATCAAGTCTGATCAACTGGAATCCCTAATGGGTTCTCATCCAGTTTAAGTCGATCCACCATTGGTGTATTAACATGGTCACATGAATCCATCCTAAATTTCTTTAAGATTTCTAGAGCAAATTTTGATTGATTAATAAAAATGCCTCCGGGACTTTGAGAAACTTGTAATCGTAGGAAAAAAGACATTTGTCCCATCATTGACATTTGGAATTTTGAACTCATCTTATTAGAAAATATGTCACATGCTTTAGGGTCGGTCAAGGCAAATATGATATCATCTACATATATTTGAACAAGAAGAATATGTTTGCCTGTTTTCTGAGTGAATAATGTCTGGTCAACTGCACCCTTGGAAAACTTGTTGTCCAGAAAAAACCGTGACAAAGTGTCATACCACGCCCGAGGAGCCTGCTTTAAACCATACAGAGCCTTCTTCAGACGATAAACATGTGTCGGATGATCTGGATCAACGAAACCCTCTGGTTGACTAACATAGACCTCTTCCTTTAACTCGCCATTAAGGAATGATGTATTGACATCCATTTGATAGATGGTCATGTTCTTACTGGCGGCATTGGCGATGAAGATTCTTATAGCCTCGACGCGTGCAATAGGTGCAAAGGATTCCTCAAAGTTAATACCCTCCTCTTGTCGATATCCATTGGCCACCAACCGAGCCTTGTTCTTCAAAACATCACTGTACTCATCAAGCTTAACTTTGTATATCCACTTGAGAGCTATAATCATAACACAGTCTGGTCAAGGTACTAATTCCCATACTTGAAGTCGATCAAATTCGTGAATATCATATTGCATGGCTTGAAACCAGTAATCTTTAGTCACTGCAGATTTAAAATTCTTTGGTTTGACTTTTGATAGTACAGAGTTATACAAGCACCACAAGGCATCAGTTGCAAGTTGTTTTCTGGTGGATACTGGTCGAGAGGGATTGTCAATGACATTATCAAGCGGGTGATCCTAGCTCTATTTTCTGAGATAATGATGTGGTTGAATAACATGAGTGGATTTAGGTGAACTAGCATCCCCGAATGATGATGCCTCAGAACTAGGTTCCGGAGTAAACACGTTTACGAAGAGATCATTGTCAGCATGAGCAAATGGATTGTCTTCAATGATAGTAGATCCAGCTGTAACACCGTGATGTGAACTAAGAGATTGTAATGCTGAAGATGACGGTGAATGACTTGCATAAGGTTCATCTTGATCTATGGTAGTAGAAGAAGGTGTACCAGCTGAAGTGATAGGAACTTTAACTGCTGGAGCAGGTGGAACATGTCTTTCAACACGAGGAGGTTCTAGGTATTCATCGAATATCGGTTGGAATAAAATCTCTAGCTCTTTATTTGTAGGGGGTACATACGGTGCTGCAGGGACCGGATTGGGTACGAGTCCTGAACTTATCTGTCTAGGCGTAAAAAACATAGGTGCGGGTCCTGTACTGAGTTGCACAGGAGCCATTGGCTTAGACAACTCATCGAATTAAACGTAAATAGTTTCCATGATTCGTCGGGTTCGTTTGTTATAGATTCTATAACCTTTCCTGCTTGGCGCATAACCAACGAAAATTCCAATATCAGCTGTTGGTTGCAATTTTCCAAGATCCTCGGTGTCATTTGTAGGGTAACAAAGAGCACCAAAGACTCAGAAAAAAGTAAGGTCAGGCTTCTTATTATGCATCAGCTCGTATAAAGTTTTGTTATGACAAGTGTGAATGAGGGATCAATTTTGGGTGTAACAAGCAGTAGCAACAACTTCTGTCCATAGAAACATCAGAGCCTTGAAAAATATCAGCATTGTCCTAGCAGCCTCCACAAGAGTACGGTTCCATCTTTCGACAATGTCGTTATGCTGTGGAGTCCTTAGAACTAATTTTTGGTGAAAAATGCCGACACTTTCATAATATTTACTCAGAATTTAATTGACAAATTCGGTGCCATTATTGGTACGGATGTATCTGACAGTTTTGTTGAGACTAACTTGTATTTGCTTTAGAAATTTGATGACGAACTCTGGGGTTTCATCTTTTGATCTCAAAAACTTAACCCACGTAAACCTGGAATAGTCATCAACTATGACTAAGATGTATTTCTTCCCATTAATTGTTTGCAGTCGCATTGGCCCACATAAATCCATATGAAGGGTATTAAGAACTTCTAAGTTGGTGTTTTCAGTTTTTGGTGTGTGGGTATGCTTTTTGCTCTTTCCTAGTTGACATGCAGAGCAAAGATGATCTTTCTCAAACTTCAATCTAGGTAAGCCTCTTACTAAATCCTTTCTTGTAAGGTCATTGATGGTACCGAAGTTCAAGTGGTTTAAATGACTATGCCATAACCATGATTTGCTCTTGGAGGCTTTGGACAACAAGCCAATTGAGGAGGACTTTATCACGTCTTCAACCGAGATAGTGTACAAATTAAAACCACGAGAACCTTTAATTAAGTCAACACCATCGGTATCTCGAACATAACAAGAATGCTTCCTTAATGCAACTTCAAGATCAGAATCACAAAATTGTCTGACAGAAAATAGATTGTGTCCTAGTCCCTCCACATAGTATACCCTAGAGATCACACTATCACCAATCACGTAATCTCCGTAACCCATGATAGCACCAAAGTGGTCATTCCCGAATTGAACTGTCCTGATGAACTTTTTAATGAAATTCCTAAGCCGTAAGCGATCCCCCGTCATATGTTTTGAGCAGCCTGAGTCTAAATACCAAAGGACGATCTGTACAACTTGTATTTGAAAACAGACGAAGATGGAGAGTTTGAAAAGTTAGATCCCCAATGTTTGTTGGGTTCTTGTTGGTTAATAGTAGCAACAGTAGAATGCAGAGAGGTATCAATTGCCTCATTCTCAGTTAGAGTAGGAATGCTAGTTGGAATTGCCTTGTACTGTTTGGTTCTACGTTGGTATCTAGTTAATGGTTTCTGAGATGTGTAACTTGTTTTCTCAGTTATCACAATTTTACTAGTACTAACGTTTTCAGTTTGCTTAGCAGGCACTACTTTGGATTTAGTGAGCCTAGTTAAAGGGCATTGTTCTCCTAAAGTGAATTTCCCTCCTGTGGGCTTCCATTAATAACCGACATTGGTAAGTAGTTTTCCTATTGCTTTCCAAACTTGCTTAACTTTCTTAGGTTTCTAAACCTTCTTAATTGTGCTCATAACATTCTTAACAAAGGGGGATCCATGCACAAAATTCAAATAATTAACCACACACATATCATGATTTTCTGAAATAAAGCATTTGTTACATGTTTTGCAAACAGAACGAGAATTCGAATTAATTATAGCACGCTTAGAGCTAATACTAGAATTAACACGATTTGATTTATCCCGACTAGATTTATTTGTTCTAGGGTGTTCTTCTACTGTCTTCTTGTTGTCACTTTTAGCTGGCGAGATCCTATTTTTCTTGGTATTGCTCCTAGGCTGTGATCCGCTAGCGTCAGTGCAAGTGTTTATTCTTGTAAACAGAATAACAGGGACATTAGTCTTTTGAATGTTCAGTTGCTCTACATGTTTTAGTGTGTTGTTCTTTGACGTTTCCCATTGGTCCTCAAAAGTAATTTGCTTTTTCCTATTTATGGTGGTATGAGCATGTTTGTTATCCTTTTTATTGAAGACTTTCGGACAAGTGCCAAACGCATATTCTAACAGTTCCTAAGATTGTTTTGTATAAAGGCAAGCAAAAGCAAGTGATCTATCCAAAGGTCTTTCAACCCTAACTTTCTTGACAATCTCGCGAAGGGTTTCTACACGTTCCTTAAGATGATTGAGATAATCTAGATGAACTTCCCTATTGTTCTTACAGCGAGGGGGAGTGGTTCAACATCTATAGCATACATACCAGGTGCAAGAACTTTTGGTTTAACAAAATCCATAGTGACGTATTTCATTTTATCCTTTATTTAGACCTTTAGATTCTCATTTTCAGTTAACAAGGCAGTTGTCTGGTCTATATGTTTAGCACACGTGATCTGAATAAAATCATACAATTCCTTGTAATGCTGCTTAATTTTTGCATTCTCAGCCCTAAAAAGCTCATTTTGTTCCTGGAGTATGGTGACTTTTCAGTTAATTGAGTGATCTAAAAATCTAAGGCCCTGAAATCAAGAGTACGGTCTGATTCACTACGGGTTTCCTTTAATTGAAAGATTTGCATTCTTAATTTTTTTAATTGCGTTGTTCTTTCCTTGAATGGAAGCTTTTATTTTTTTCGATTACAAAGACTGAGTCAAAATTAAGAGCATCCCGAGTGGGTAGAGACTTGTTGTTTCCAAAATTTCTTTAAGGTGTTGGTACTTTAACTGTAAATTTAAATGATTTACCTCAAGGTTGGAAAAACATTTTACCAATTCATTATGATCATCTTTTTAAATCTTATCATGTAATTTAGAAAGCTCTGCTTTAAGTTCCAGACAACGTGCTTGAACAACAGTGTGGGCATCATGCATTTTAGTGAATCTAGATACAGTAAGCTCAGAATTTGCTGCAATATAAAACACTTCTTTGGACAAGCAATCAACAATTAAATTATCATTGGCGATGAGAAGATATTTCCGCTCAATCTCATCATACTTCCTATTCACAACATTTTGGTCAACCTCAGCTTCTAACTCTTCAAAAATTTCTTTCATTTCTTTGATTTCTTTAGTTAAAGCCTTTTGAATACCCTCAAAATGTTCTTTAAGTGTTTTGAAAAATGGAATGACCTCGGTGAGATAACATTCTTTGGTTTGTTCAAAGCCCATTTCCCCTTCAGTGAGACCCGTCAGTGTAATTCTCTTTTTAAAGGTGTTTTCAAATTTCAAAAAAAGTTGTATAAGTGAAAAAATGTTAATTTCTACTTGAATTTTTATTGGAAGCGCCCTAGGGACAAGCGTTGCAGGTGTATTTGGAGGATAGACCGTCAACGCTTTAATTGGTCTTGAAGCTGTGGTCTGCTCTTTGAGAGCTTCTGCTTTCATCTTGAGGAGATCCTTGGACCAAAATATCTGACTGGGGGTCAGTTGTGTTTGTGGTGTAAAGGTCGCCATATAGTTCTCTTTTGAGTAATCTGGGGGTCTAATATTAATGTTTTGTTCAGTCCACAGAGGGGTTTTCATTTTGTCATTTATTTTCTTCCTAGTGATTTCAGCTATCTCTAGGGTATCCTCAAAGTCGTGTACTATGGCCGAGACGTGATGGGTTTTGATAATTTCATGGCCATTATATAGAGCAGGCTGAACTTGCTTTGCACGGGTGAGATATAAGGGATTCTTGTAGCCTATTGCCACCTTCTTTTGTTTATCATAATGAGGTTTTGGTTTACATAACATGTGAACTGTTTGAAGAGACTGATCTTGTTTGAATAATCTATCCTCGACCTTTTTTTAAGGCTTTCATGTCCAAAAATTCTTCAAGGTATTTATTTTCTTTCTGTTTAAAATCCTTTTTCGAAGACGTAACTTCTTCTACCATTGACTTGTTATGGTTAATGGTAGAGTTAAGTTGCAGTTTTATAGAATGAAGTTCCCTTTTCAATTTTTCTTCCTTAATATTACGGTCAGTGATAACTATTCTTAATTGTTCATCAATCTTTTGTTCTCTTTCTGTTAATTCAAACTTGGCTCGCCTTTCATACAGTTCAACTTGTTCCTTATATGTTGTAAGTTTAGCAGTCAATGATTTATCAACAACATTGTTTTGTGTAGTCACAGAGACACATTGGGAAGATTGTTCATGCATGTCATTTAATA
>BQNB010089114.1:0-27488 GCA_026074375.1 Tanacetum coccineum
AACAAACTCATTATATTTTACACATTTTTTACACAATTATAACAAACTTTTACACAATTATAAATGTGAACAAACTCATTATATTTTACACACTTTTTTGAAGTGTGTATAAAAAAAGTGTGATGAAATGACATATTTTTTGTAGTGCAAGTACGGTAAGAATGTGGCATAAAAGGAGGGTTTTTCAAAGCGGCTAGAAATACAATCCAGAATGGGTCATGTTATTGCTACCCCCTACCACCACTACCCACCTTAATACCCATTGTGTTGACAGGACAAGAGAGTTTTTTATGTTTTTCGTTTCGTATTTTTCACATTTTACAATTTTTGATTTATAAAACTTTATAACTTCTGTTTCGTATTTTTTTCTGGCAGTTTTACCAATTTTATTAACAGGATAAGACAGCTTCCTGCTTCGTATTTTTCATGTTTGACTGCTTTTGACCTATCAAACCTTATATTTTTTATTCCGTTTTTTATTTCACAGTTTTATAATACAAACAAAATTATAAAAAAAAATTAAGAAGAGTATTTGCATCATTTTTGGAGGGGTCTTAATAACTAACCTCTTAGATTGATTGTTTGCTTAAATGATTACTTGATTATTATTGATAACAGCCAACCTATATATAGGGTACAACAGAATATTCTAGACTATGAGCTTTGGCCAATGGGCCGATTGCATTAAATATAATATGTACTCTAATACGCCCCCGTAGTTGGAGCGGAAGTTTTGCGGACGCTTAAACTGGATCTAAAATCAGTAAACAACGGGTATGGAAGACCTTTTGTGAAGATATCTGCGTACTAAAATCGAGAAGGGACATGAAGAACTCAAACATGACCTGCTGCTACTTTGTCAAGAACAAAATAAATGTCAATCTCTATATGATTGGTGCACTGATGTTGTACTGGGTTTGCAGACACGTATACATCACTGACATTATCACAGTAGACCAAGATCGTTGTGAAAAGTAGGGTATGAAGTTTACGAAGGAGGTTGTGAATCCAAGATGTCTCAGCTACAACATTCGCAACCCCTCGGTATTCAGCCTCAGCACTAGAACAAGACAACGTGTCCTGACATTTGGAGGACCACGTCAGGAGGTTGTCACCAAGAAAAACACAGTATCCAAAAGTAGATCGACGCGTAGCCGGACAACCTGCCCAGTCAGCATCAGAGTATGCAATAAGCTGTGATGTAGTAGACCAAAATAGCTGTAATCCAATAAATTACATCGTTTATTTGTGGTTTGGGTCAAATCTCTATCATCATCTCTGTATTTTTCGTTTGCATGATTTAATCATCTCTGTATTTTTCGTTTGCATGATTTATAATGAAACCTTGTAACACCATATGTTCTTATCACTAACGTCTGTTAAATATTTTCGTTGGGGTTGGTTATTAAGACCCCCTCAAAAGTGTTACAAATACCCTCTTATTTTTTATTTTTTTTATAATTTTGTTTGTATTATAAAACTATGAAATAAAAAAAACGGAATATAAAATATAAGGTTTGATAGTCACAATTAATAAAAACATTGAAAATACGCAGCAGGGAAGCGGTCTTCTCCTGTTAATAAAATGGGTAAACTGCCGGGAAAAAATGCGGAACAGAAACTATAAAGTTTTATAAGTCAAAATCTATAAAATGTGAAAAATACGGAACGGAAAAACATAAAAAATATGTCTTTCCTAGTCAATACAGCGACATGTAGAGTATTGGATGGTATGGGGGTAGCAATAACATAACCCATTTTCATTAAATTCCTTTATGTACATGCTCGATGAAGGTAGAAGTGTCTTTGCGTTTTTTCTTTTCTTTTTTTCTTTGTTGTTTTTAACAAACTGACAATTATATATATGATGTGATATGCATACACACAAAGTGATGTGCACACCACAAAATCACATGTGTAATGCATATGGTACAACACCACACATGCATTTTTGTGGTGTGCACATCACTTTGTGTGGTGTGCATATCAACTCCCTTACATATATAATCAAAAGAAACATCATAATTTCATAATTTGTGACACATGCTTTAAAAGTATTGTACCTATCATTTAAATTTTGTCCATTTAGATAAATATAAATATTTATTTTAGATATATATGAAATTATCCGTTTCCTTATTTGTTCAAACTCGAAAAAAATAGATGTGCAACATTTAATCCTTCTGGTCTGTACAATATCCATTAATGGATATGCAACATATTAATGGTAGCAAAAATTAGCTTAGGGAAATGACTTTCTATTCACAATGAAGAATAACCTATTCTAATTTTGCTACGGTACACCGTAATTTTCTAATTAATACATACCAAAAACTATAAATAAAAATCTTAATAATTAGGAACACCCAAAATTAATTTCACAATATTGTGAAATAGAAAGTCATTTCCCATTTTAGTCATGTTCGAACCTATGACGGCACAACCGTTTTAAAAACTTGACACGTGTCTCATATTTAAGCCGAAAAGTATAAGTAGCGCACATAACCGAAAATGAGAAATGACTGTTTAGACTAGGAGTAATCCGACCAAACGAGGTGGCCAAACCAGACTGCCACATCAACGCCATCTTAACTTTCTCACTTTTAGACCAAACAGTGACCAAACCCCCGTAATCCGACCTGACAAGTGATTACCATATTTATAGCTATATAAAGAGGAGAAGACCATCAAATGTAATATTTATAAATGGGAAGGACCATCAGTTTTTGACCTGCCCCCCCCCCTTAATTTACCTTTAATTTATTCGGTCACACATCAGCCCAAACAAATTGAAAAGTCGGGTGGGTTTGGTTTGTCACAAAGCTAGGTAATGGAGGGTTTGGTCAAGTCATGTGGAGACCGACCAAATGAAAAGGTCGGAGTACCACTAGTCTTATTTGATCATGCTGCGAACCATCTGACAGCATTAGGTACTACCCTATGGTGTCGGGTGGCGTCGTGAGAATAATGATGTCATATCAACATTTTTTTACAATAACATCATAATCTATCACACCAAACAAAACACCCTCGTTTATATTTATGATGTCATGGGACAAATAACCTACTAAAACACAAATAAAATACACTCACAAACCACCACGTGAGCTGGTGGATACGGCACGAAAGCTCACCAGCCAAAGCCCGGTGTCGGTTTGACACCGTAACTTTGGCGTTGTGATACCAGCCAAGGCTACTACCTCGCGATACCAAGACCTCTGATAGATCATTACATGAATTTTCTCAAAAAACAACCGGTCTTGCTATTAACACACTCGTGACAGTTGGGTCCCACATCATCCATTGTTAGTACAAAATTCGTGTCGGGTTAGCTAGGTGCTGGAAGTCCCTTGTCGGGTCGGGCCTCCAAGTGACTTGAATGATGGATCTTGTACTAGAGCAAGAGAATTGATGATTTTCTGCACAATTAAAAAGTAAACCGTTAGCCTTTACCGAGGGGGACGGACCCCACGATTAACTCCGCGTGAGAGTAAGTATTCATATTTGTCAGAGTATGTGTCAAGAGAATAAGAATAATTGTTTATACCTTTGGATGTATTGTGACCCCTATTTATAGGTGTCTAGTACTAGGGGTTTTCTGTATTTTGGTTAACTTTTTAGTAGTGGCCGGAGTGGGTCCCTTGTCGGGCAAGGGTCCGCGACAATCATATTAAACGGACGCAGATGCTCTGCGGACGGATCGTCTTATGGGTGGATCCGCGGACGGATCGTCTACAAGCGGATCCGCGGACGGATCGTCTTATAGGTGGATCCGCGGACGGATCGTCTACAACGATCCGCGGACGGATCGTTAAGTTCGGGGCCAAAGCCCACGCGAGATTGGGGCTTTACCATGGCCTGTTATTGATAGGTTTAGCCAAGAAGCCCAAGTGATAATGTGGCCCAACCAGTGGGCCTTGGTATACCCATTAATACGTCATCAAGTCCCCCCAGTCTAGTATGATATTGCCCGTGGGTTATTTCCTGCGTGCGGTGATCAATGCTAGACTTCTACTTTATTTCCTCCTTGAGTTCTGTTTTCGTGCTGTACGTCTTCTGAGTTGGTGACCGCTCAATACGTGGAGCGGGCTGTCCTTTTTACTTCTTACTTGTGACACTTTTCACCAGTTTTCCATCGCTTATCTATCGTCAGAATTTATGTTTTTTTTTAGGCAAGTGGCGCACAGTGAGCGAAAATTCCAAGCATCGGAAGTAGTAACTAACCCAAGGTATATAAAACCCCTTGTATTTACTTGTTTTTTCTCTCTCGAAATCTTTCACCTCCATTGTTTAATTTCTTAGCTTTTTACTTCCTACTCCTCGTGCGTCACTTTCTCGTTTTTCAGTTTTTCGAGATTCAGGTTAGCATCTACTTATCTTTCTTCAAAATGCTAATAAACATTCTATATGACCCGAGAAATGGTAAGAAGAGCTTTGCAATAGTTATTATATTCCCGAATGAAAGTATCATACCTAACCCGCACCGGGCGGGATAGGACTATCACCCAAGTCCTAAGGGTAAAGTGGGTGTCTAATACTAGGTTTTATTCGATTACTGTGGCTAAGGAATTCCTCTTACGCAAGTTTTTTGTATCCGTTCTCAAATATATCCGTATACATATTTCCTCAATTATCCACCTTCGGTGCTGCACCGTATATCTCACTTCGAGGTTTAGAAAGCGTCGTACTTGATCTTAGGCCGTCGTAGCTGTTTTTCCGAGCGTTTTATACGCGTATTAAAGTGACGGATTGTTTTCCGTTCGCGAAACTTTCCCTACGGGGGGGGGGCTCCTCTTGTCTCTCGAAGCCTCCGATATCTATTAATAACTATGGGACCATTTTTTCTGGGATGAATTCCGAGTTGTTTCCTATCTCCGTTCCTTTGATAGCTGGGGGTGCCTTTGGAGAAGGACCGGCTCCCCATCTTATCTGCTCACGTCAAGAACAGCTGTTCATGCCCTTTCTTCTAACAAAAGCTCCCTTCCGCGGTATCCGGAATGCTTCATACTCTGTGGGTTTAGTCCTTACTATTCTTTGGTGAAAATACTTATCAAACAGCTTTTGAGGGCCTGATAGAACCGGGTGGGTGAAATAACTTGGCCTTGTGGGAATGTTTTTTTTGTGTAAGGTGTTTAGTCTTTTGGTATTTTATTTTGCAATTGTGGTGTTTTGCTTGACTATATTAGGACCGCTGACCCTCGGAAGGTACAATGCTGTAGAAGTTTCAAAAGGGAGGAGCCAGGTACGTTGTTGATTGAGTATAAACAATGCATCGTTCCCTGAATGCTCCTGCTGCGGCACATCAATCGAGCGGTAGTGCTCTGGCGCGGTGCTGAGGTTTCTGTTTCGTCAGCGGAAGGAAAAGTGATGTTAAGAGAACGTCATTCCGGAAGGGTGCTTCTGAATCCAACAGACCCTGAATGTAGATGAGACGTGGTTGAGAAAGATGTTTCCAGAGGCAGCCGAGAAGGCCAAGAGAAAAGAGATGTTAAAGCGAAGCGACCCTCTTCTTCGCTAAAAGATTGAGTGGACAAGATCATCCTATCTAGCTTCTGGGACAGTGTGTAACTCGCATGCTAGTCTGAGTCAGTCCCGTCCCGAAGGCTCCCTTACACTTAGGGCTTCTTCTCCAGCGACATCCCTACCCATGTTACCGTTGGCAAGGTACGTATCCGTTGTTTTACCATTTTACTTTAATTTTTTCTGTATCTGTACTTAACATTATCCCTTTTTTGCCAGTTCCCGCGTTGCGGATGTCCCCGTGTATACTGCTGCTGACATTGTGACTTCTAGCCGGGGTAAGACGCTTGTTTTGCCCACGTCGGACGTGGGCGGGTCTTCCCAGCCAGAGACGTCGGAGGAGTCGACTGACTCGTTTTATGAGACGGCCATCCTGAATTCGGAGATGCCAAAGTGTTGGTATTTTCCTCCTGGAACAAAACCAACGATTCACTGCCTGGATGACGGCTTTTCCTTGCCGCACTGGTTGACCGCTCGCCCCCGTCCCCCCCCACCCCCCCCCCGGTTTTTTTCTCCACACTCCGCAACATGGATTATGACCAATTGTTCGAGGAGTTCAACGTGGGGGCGGCGCGACAGATTTGTCTTGGGTCGGAGGTGAGGTCTCGTACTGAGCATGAGTTGGAACTTAAAGAGAAACTTCGGGTTAAGTATGATGCTCGGGGCGTGCTGCTTGGGGAGAAGGATGCTGAGATTGCTAGGTTGAAGTCTTTGGTGAAAGAGAAGGAGACGGAGTCCGCGGAGGTTCTTCGTCTCCGTGATCCAAGGTGTTTTCCTGTCTTGCTGCGGAATAACTTCCCTTTTGATGCGCGGAAGGTGTCCAGCACTGAAGGGACGGGTTTTACAGAAGGAATACTGACATCTCTCTCTTGATTCCCGCGCTTCATACCTTAAGTCTGCTCTTGATGACTCTCAAGCTGCCTGTGATGAAGCCAGGAACTTGATTTCCTCCCTGTCTTCTGAGAGAGATGGACTTGCTTCTGAGGTATGGCTTCTATTCCGCTCGTTCTTATTACGGAGTTGTTTTTTTTTTTGAGGTATGGCTTCTATCCTTGCAGGTTTCTACTCTTCATTCTGCTTTCAGTGATTTTAAAGAAAAGATAGAAGCTCAGCAGGAAGAACGAGCTCAGGAGTTGTAATAAAATCGTGTGGCCAACTTGAGGCATACGTTGATGGATGTGTACCGGTCGTATGGAGGGGAATTTTATCCTGCTTACCTGACTGCTCTAGCTGGACGAAGATGGCTGCTGACCCACGGGATGGAACTTGCTATGGTTAAATGTTTGAAGTCCCCCGAGTACCAAGGAATTTGTATCAAAGCCTTAGGCCTAGCCCGTGCTAAGGAAATGCCAAGAGGGTTTGGCGGCCGGACATGAGCATGGAATTGCTGGGACCCCCCTTTCCGCCGTTGTGGCATACAATCCCGAGACTGCTAAGAACAATTATCTTGACGCGGTAAGATGGCTCCTTGAATAGGTGATTTACCCGCTTGGTTCATTTGTTGAGAGACTAAGAAAGATTCCGGGATGAGAGGTCTTGTATGTTTTTGCTGGACGGACCTTTAGCAAATCTTCCTGAAGCTGCTCATCTTCAACCGTGCCTTGAGCAGCTCTCCGTCCCTATCTATCATGCTGATGTAAATGCTGTTGCCGGGGAGACCTCTTTATCTTTTGCTCTTCTTAACGTTCATACTCGTGCCGAGGGCGCGAAAAAGCATGCCGCAGCTCTTCGTCAGTTGATGGTAGATATAGTTTCTCATCCTTTGTCCTCTCAGAACTTGCTGGGTCAGGCTAGCACTTCCGTGGTTATCTCTTGTGTTGAGGACTTGGACACGGACGAGGATTTGGGGAGCGTGGTTTGTATGCCCCAATTTGAAGATCCTCGTTTTGAGATTTTGCCTTGACCGTATGTGGTTTATTTTGTATGCGGTGGCCGTATGTGGCCATTGCGGCTTTGTTGTAAATTGACATTTAACTTTGTAAGTTCAATATCTTATCTGGACGGATTCAAGAGGTCCGTACCATAACACGTTTGGAGTGCTATGTTTTGCTATCTTTGTTTTTATTACTGGTGTATCGTTTCGTAATAGATAGTCTCGTGTAAGTATTTGTGGGTTTATTCTCCCGGCGCCGTGCTGCAATACCTCTTACGCGCCTGAGCTAATTTTGAGGTTGCTCAACCTTTATTATACGGGATAATATTTTTGTGGAGCATGGCTCCTTGCATGCATGTTTTAACAATTAATATAACTTTGCAAAGTAAAGACAATTTAAAATTTAAAACTTGTGAGGGTAGCTAATCCCCACTTTTTATTGAAATTCAAAATATTACAAGATGCGAATAAATACAGATATTGCCCTTCGGAGCATCATATGTGCCGGGCGAATTCTTACATTTCATGTATATAACTATATTTTTTTAGATTACAAATGTT
Organism: Tanacetum coccineum; assembly: GCA_026074375.1. Taxonomy (NCBI): domain Eukaryota; kingdom Viridiplantae; phylum Streptophyta; class Magnoliopsida; order Asterales; family Asteraceae; genus Tanacetum; species Tanacetum coccineum. The sequence continues at coordinate 7,955 of BQNB010089114.1, forward strand.
CCAGGACCTACGCATGATCATTTCCTTTGCGGTCCTTGAGTTTGTAAGCTCCCTTTGCCCGAGCGACTCTTTAACTTCAATGTCCCTCCCACTTGGGGCGCCAATTTACCTCCGTCCTTTGCATGACTTGCTTCATTGCTTGCGGTAGACCATTTCGCCGTTAAAGGTCCGTTCGCGGACTCTTGAGTTGTAATATTTTTCCATCTTTTTCTTGCTTTTCGCTTCTTGTATTGCTGCTTGCTCCCTTTTTTCTTCGATGAGGTCCAAATTGATTCCCAGAGCTTCGTTGTTTTTAGCTTGATCTATCTCTGCGGTGCGAAGTGTTGGCATGCCTATTTCTGCCGGGATTGACAAACTTACCTGCGTTAAGTCGAATGAAAGGTGTTTTCCTCCGATGCTTGAACTTGATCATTGTACGGTGAGCCCATAGGACATGCGGAAGTTCTTCTATCCAATCCCTGCTTCTTTCATCAAGCCTTGCTTTTATTCCTTCTCCTAGACTTCTATTTGCTCTTTCAACTAGACCATTTGCTTGCGGATGTTTCACGGAAGCGAAGCATTGGCGGATGCACAATTTCTCACACCAATCTTTGGATGGATTGTCACGGAACTGCTTTCCATTGTCTAATATGATCTCCCCTGGTAGGCCAAATCTGCATACAATGTTGTCCCATACGAACTTCTTCACTTGACTACCGGAGATGGTTGCGACTGCCTTTGCTTCAATCCATTTAGTGAAGTAATCGATAGCAACAATTAAGAATTTGACTTTACCTGGTCTCTTCCGGGAAGGTCGTCTATGTTCTATCCCCCACTTTATAAAATGTGCCATGGAGACGTGATTGGGGTCAAAGTACAGCTGCGTATTTCTTAGTACTGGACGATGTATTTGACAGTCATTAGCACTCCCTTATCAAGTTCCATGCAACCATATGCATTGTCCGGCCAGTAGAATCCTCAGGCATATGTAAATTCTGCCCCAACCGGATTTGTTAGTGATCAGACCTGCCCGGAGCCCGTCTACGCAGAGACGAGCCGTCTGGGAACAATGTCCACGGCTCCGTAGCACCTCCGTTCTGCCATAAGTTCGTCCGGAAGACCTCTCTTCAGTCGTTCCACAATAAAATCCGCTAATATTTTGGCCTTTGATGCGGTCCTTGTCTGTATTGGATAGTCGTATCCCTTCAGCTCGAACTTCCACTTCAGCATTCTTCCAGATATTTTCGAACTTGACAACAGTTGCTTTATCGGTTGATTTGTTATTACAACGACCGTGTGTGCTTGGAAGTATCTTTTCAATCGTTTGCTTGCACTGAGCAAGGCTAACACCAACTTTTCCATAGGGGTATAGTTGACTTCCGGGCCTCGTAGAGTTCGGCTTTCGAAATATACTGGTATTTGCCTGCCTTCTCTGTCTGTTCATTAAGACCGCACTAATAGCTTTTCCTTTTCTCAGCAAGTATATGATTAACTTCTCCACATCCCCTTGGAGCGGTAAGTGTTGGAAGTTCTGCAATAAGTTTTTTCATTTGCTTGAAGGCCTCTTCGGCTTCTGGTGTCCATTGAAAATCGCTCTTTTTTGTGCAATTTTTCAAGGTTTTGAAAAAAGGTAACGATTTTTCTGCTGATTTTGACAAGAATCTGTTTAAACTTGCTAATTTTCCATTTAGCTTCTGCACGTCCTTGATGCATCTCGGAGATGACAAGCTGAGGACCGCGTCTGCTTTATCCGGACATGCTCTCAACCCGTTGGTGCTTACTTTGTAACCTCTAAAAACATCCCTTCCTGCATTCCCGAAAGTGCACTTCTTGGGTTCATTTCATGTTTATCTGTCGAAGGGTTTTGAATGTTTCTGTTATGTCTCGGATGATTTCTTCTTCCGTGCGGCTCTTTATAACCAGGTCATCGACATATACCTCCAGGTTACGTCCAATTTGCCTTTGGAATGCCTTATCCACTAATCGTTGATATGTGGATCCGGCATTTTTTAGACCAAACGGCATTTTAGAATAGCAAAATATTCCTTGGCTTGTTATGAACGCCGTTTTTTCTTCATCCTCTTTTGCCATCTTAATCTGGTGGTACCCCTTGTATGCATCCAAGAAACATTTGAAAGAATACCCGCAGAGGGACTCCACCTTCCAGTCTATTTCTGGTAATGGATAACAATCTTTGGGGCATGCGTTGTTAAGATCTTTGAAGTCCACACACATTCGCCAAGTTCCGTCATGCTTTTTGACCATTACCGGATTAGAGAGCCAACTGTGATAATGGACCTCCTTCATTATTCCAGCGTCCACTAATTTTTCCACTTCTTCTTGGATTGCCTTATTTCTTTCCGGTGCCTGTCCTCTTTTCTTTTGCCTAACCGGCGAATATCCCTCCCGGATATTCAAGCGGTGTTCCGCGATGTTTCGTGGGACGCCCGTCATATCAGCTGGCTTCCAGGCGAAAATATCCAAGTTTCGTTTGAGCAAGGAACATAGTTCTTTGCGTCCTTTTTCTGTTAATGTTGATCCTATGGCAACTGTCTGTTCAGGGTACTCCGGGTGAATTGCTATATTTATTTTCTCTTCCAGTACTTGGTTTGATGCGGGAGTCTGGATGCTAGGTCCGGAGATCATAGCACATTCCATAGGAATGACTCTACTACTTTGTAGCGTTACCGTGCCGCCTTCAACGGGAAATTTTAACATTCCGTGCGCTGTTGACGGTACGGCGCGGATTTTCCTTATGCCCGGCCTGCCTATTATTGCATTGTGTTGGGACGGTGACCTGATAACCATGAAATTCATCCATGCGGAGGTTGAGTGCACCTCATTGCCTATTTTTACTAGCAAGGCTATCTGGCCTAGTGGCCAAATGGTCTCTCCACTGAATCCGATAAGGTGAGTGGTGGCCGGAACCATCCGATCCCTTATCTCTTTGCGGAGTTTTATGAAGCAATGTTCATACAAGACTTCTGAGGATGCTCCGCCGTCAACGTATACCCTATGCACAAAATGTCCGCCCATTTCGACTTCGATGATCATTGGGCCCTCCGTCCCTTCTTCTTCCCTTAGGGGTGGAAAAGACATTGCTGTCTCCGGAGAGAAGCTTTGGGTAATCCTAGGTTTGGCCACTCTTTCCCATGGTTGGATCATTAGTATAGTCAGAGGTTTATCCTTTCCGAATGCTTCCCCTCTTTACCGGTGCATCGGCTTGGTCCTTCTGAGAATTCCTTGATGAATTGCGACAGTTTTCCGGCCTTGATCATTTCATCTATTTGCTTTCTCAGCTGCATGCACTCGTCTGTGCTGTGTCCCGTATCCGAATGAAATTCGCAGTACTTGTTCGGATCTCTTTTTTCCACAGGAGTTACCATTGGGGGTGGGGCTTTGAACTTTCCTTTTTCCAGAGCAAAAATTTCTTTTGGAGTTTTGGTGAGAAGTGAGAATCTATCCGGCTTACGATCCGGTCTTTGTTTATTTTTGAAGCCTTTCTTGAAATTCGGCTTGTTCCCTCCCTCTGACGGTTTCCATGATGAAGGTGTTTTTCTTTGGCCGTGACTGAGTGCAGCAACTTCCCCTTGTAGGAAAGATGTAGTCATTCTGTACATTTCGTCCATAGATCTCGGAATTCTTTCATATAGACGCTTGATTAATCCAGGGTGGGTTATTCCATGCATAAATCCGGAGATTCTCATGCATTCCGGAGCTCCTTCTACGTCCAGGACTTCTGCCTTATATCTTTCCATGAAGTCTTCCGTAGATTCTCCATCTCTTTGCTTGATGTGATGTATCTCTACCGGATCCTTGATATGCTTTGTCTGCTGAAGGTAATTTTCCCTGAACGCTGTTCTTAGATCTTCATAGCTATCAATCGACTCTTTTGGTAGCTTGTCAAACCAAACTCTGGCATTCCCGGTGAGGGTTGAGTTGAACATATGACACCATGTTGGCATTGCCCAACCTTCTGTTTTTGCGGCTGATTGAAATAACTTTAAGTGATCCTCCGGATCCCCGCTTCCATCGTATGTTTTGACATGGCTGGGCATCCTAGTCCTCGGGAGACTAAAGTGCCGGATCCGAGGTGTGAAAGGATTTCTTTCCTCACATGTCCAAGGCTGAGAGAGATCATCTTCATAGGTGTTTGATTTCTGCCTTCTTGGCTTAGATTTCCAATGACCCCCTTCACTATCTTCACTTTCTGAATATTGGCTGGTCGTACGAGATGGTGTTCCCTTTTGTTGACGCCTTCTTGCTTCTACTTCAGTTCTTTTTGCTTGGGGACTCCGTTGACGACTATCAGGACGTGCGGATGTAGCTGGCTCCTTTCTTCCCAACCTATTAAACACGCCTCCTTCTTTCCGTGACCGGGGCCGCGGAGAAGGGGATCTGTTCCTCTTAAGTCTTTTGAAAACACTTGCGTGTGGCGATGGGCTTCGGGAATACCTGTCTCCGCGCCTTCTTCTGGGTTCTGTTCGGGCAGTTGGTGTCTTAGATTCAGAGTAGTGCGATTCTTCATGGCTTCTTATCTTAACTCCGGACTCTTCGCCATAGATCAGTCGTGCTTTTACCGCGTTGAGTTTGTCTTTCTGCTCTTTTTCTTTTTGCATTTTCTCGGCGATGAGCGGCAAGAGTTGGTGATAATTTTTGTCGCACATTTCCCTAAGAACCTCGTCAGACATAGGTTCTTCAAGACCCTGGGGACCATTCCTTCCCCCTGTGTTCCTCACGGCGGACGTGGGATTGTTTGTGATTTGTTCGTGAGTGCTCATGGTGAGTTTTTTAGAGAATCGTGGTTGCGTAAGGGTCCCACGGATGGCGCCACTTGTTAGTACAAAATTTGTATCGGGTTTAGCAAGGTATCGAAGTCCTTAGTCGGGCCGGACTTCCAAGTGACTTGAGCACCCGATCTGGTACTAGAGCAAGAGAAGTGAGATGATTTTCTGCACAATTAAAAGTAAACCGTTAGCTTTACCGCAGGGCGGACCCCTCGATTAAGCTCCGGCGTGAGAGTAAGTACACATGTTTGTCAGAGAATGTCAGAGTACGTGTGTGAGTTAATGATTAGACAGAATGTACCTTTTTGGGGTGTGAAATGACCCCTATTTATAGGCAAGCCTAATACTAGGGTTTCCTAGTATTTCGCTTGTAACTGTTGGTGGTCGGAGTGGGTCCCTTGTCGGGCAAGGGTCCACGTATAATCGTGTTTGCGGCCGCGAGTGTTCTTCCGCGGTCAGTGTTTGTCCGCGGATGCGCACGGGTGCGGCTGAGAAGATACTCACGTGCGTCTTTGAAATATCCGGAGCATGGCCCTTGTCAGGCTTAGCAGTCCAGCTATTTGTTGTATTGGGCCTGGGCCCATATATGTATATTATGAACTAAGCCCAATAGTAAGCTTGGTGCTAATACTATACGTCATCAACAATTATATTATAGGTTTCAAATGATTCTAGTAATCTTTGCAATTTTGCATCTTCACAAGTCAAATGCTTAGAGAATTTGATTCTCGGAATAATTTGTGACACCGAAATACAAGGACCGAACTAGTTATCCACTTTGAGATTCTTTGCATACTGCAATCCATAAAATAGACTGATGCTCACCCATAAATTAGCTTTGGAGAATATATTCTGCTTAGCTTACCGTCAGATGTGTAGAATACTTACACGTTATATCAAGATATCAAAAGAAAATTGATACGCGTGTGTAACTATATATATAGCTATTGTGCGTAGATCAAATATCAAACACGACTACGTTAAGAAAGACAGGAAGGTTGGTGTAAGGCGAAGTAAAGGACTTTTTGTGGCAGCCAAGGATGACTTGCCATGTCCGATCTATAGGGATTTAGGTCGGGATTACGTGCACATATATGAAGCCCTTAGGATGGTGTGAAGGCAAGTCGTCCGCGGCTCACATGAAAGGTTCTTCACTTTCACCTTACACCTATTCACTATTATTGAGTTGCGTTGATCAGTTAATTAACCTTTTTTTTATAGATAGATTAAACTTGTTGCTTTACCTGTCGATTTTTTTTGGGGGGGAGTATGACGTTTCTTTCTTCTTTATTGTCATAAAAATGAAATTCTATCCGAAAATAACAGATCAACTCGATTTAGCAAAAAATGGCATTTAAATTGAACGAACATGAACGTGATGGTTAAGATATGCTTTTTTTTTTTAAAAACAAATGACATTGATTCCATACAACTTTGTCTAGAGCACATTGGCTAATTAACTAGAATCCCAACTAGCGGAGAATAGAAAACCTTCAACTTCAGAATTAATTTTAGGTTAATGACATGTAATAGCAACGTATTTTCTTATTTGTTCACATATCATATACGAACTCAAAAAAATACCACAATACCCCTCCAACTTTCAAATTTTATTTAATTATCATACGTTTTAGAGGCATCTCTACCGTTTGTAATTAACTTAAAAATATGTTTTTTTTTCTAATTATTTAAAAAAAAATTATTTAAAGTTTTTTAGTTTTCTATAAACGCTTTTATTCGTTTTATATACTCTTTTATACATTTTTAAAAACGACTTTATCCGTTTATATATATTTATACGTTTTTATATGCTTTTATATACGTATTTATGCATGTTTTTATATACGTTTTTATATAAAAACGGATACAAACGTATATAGACACGTATGTAAAAACGGATAAAAATGTGTATAAAAACATATATAGAAAAGCGTATATACGTGCTTAAAACGTATACAAAAACTAATATAAAAACGTATAAAGTCGTTTTTAAAAACGTGTAAAGTCGTTTTTAAAAACGTATGAAAGAGTATATAAACAAATAAAAACGTTTATAGAAAGTCGAAACTTTAAATAAAAAGAAGATTTGTTAAAAAATTAGAAAAGAAAAAGAAAACATATATCTGAGTTACAAACGGTCGTTAGTCAAAAAGGACTAACAGTGCAAGAGATGACTCCAAAACATATGATAATTAAACAAAATTTGAAAGTTTGATGATATTATGGTGTTTTTTTGTTGTTCGTATCTCATATGTGAACAAAAGAAAAAGTACGTTGCTATTACATGTCATTAAATCTTAATTTTACAGCTTTCAAATCTTGTATTCTAGTTTTCCAGACATATGAGTTGACTTAGTGTTAAACAATATATGGGAATACGTCTTTTTGGAAACTTTTTTTTTTTTGGAACTTACGTCTTTTTGGAAACTAATCAAAGGAATTTCAGAAATGATCAGCATGTTCTTGCACGTGTTATAATATTGTTATGGATGTATTATGTATATAGAATACCAAAAAAGCTAATTTGTCAACTTGTTTCATTGTTTGAAGAGTGAGAAGAAAAGGAAGAAGAATGGGATATATGAAATACAAACGTGACATAAACAATGCTGGGAATGATGGATGACTAGGGGAGGCATAATAAACTAAAAAAAAATTAGCAAGAAGATATCTTATATGCATTGTACTTTGTCAATGTAATTTGCAGCGACACGTAAATCCATTAGTATTTTCTTGAAACAAAATCAATTTTTCTGGAGGCACATCCATATTAACTTCCTGATCACACCTCGAGAAGCAATGGCTCGTGTACCATCTTTGACACCCTCTCAAAGCCGAAAGCAGTGGATTACGCGAAGACCTTTCGGTTCAACTAAAATAATGGTGAAGGATACTAGTGGTCCATCAGAAATTAAAGATGAAAACAAATGAAGGATATATAGTAATTCTTAATTTAGTTGAGCTCCAAGACGGCAAGACCTTGCCATAGATTGTCTCTAGTTGTCTCTTAGAATCTTATCTGATGCGACCAACACATGGAGATGGATGCAGAGAAATGTTATTCGATATATTAAGGTTGTATGCATATCGGCCCACACTAAACATTTTTAATGCATTGATTTTTTTGATAAAATAATAAGCATGACTATATGAGACAGTTAATATAAATGGGTCGCCGGCATGTAGTAACGAAATAAATATTGTGTATGGTACCAAATCAAGCAACACAATTTCTGGGTATGTTTCCTTAATTCATTTGATTACGGACTTTGTTCCCTCCTTAATTAAATTTAAAATGCACCTACAGTAAGAATAAATGTTTTGATTTCCTTTCTTTAACCTCTTATAAAACTGAAACAACCGTTAATTTACTTCTGTAAGGAAGGTTTATATATACCGGCAATAGTTATACTTGTTAGCTTGCGGGTTACAGTGTGATTGTACCCACTGCAAGAAAAAAAATCTATGGTTTAAATCGAAAAATGATCAAAGTTTAAGTATTAAAAAATATTTAAATTGTTAACTGCATGGTAGATGCTATTACCTTTTTTAATCAAAGGTATACATTTGTAATGTTCTAGTTTTCATTTTACAAGTTTTTAAGATATGTTTTTTCTTTACATATAATTAAGACTTCGCGCAATGTGGTGGCGGGTATCCGGTGACTATTTTTGTGGCGAGTAAATGTTTTTCATTTTAATCGTACTTTATATTTCAAATTTTGAAAAGTAGAACGTCAAAATTATTAATAGTGTAAATGGTTAGCACTTTTATTTTTCAAATATTAGCATTAAATTGACGGTTATAATTTTAGTGAGCTTTTCTTACAAACAATTTTATTAAAATATATCATTATTGAAAGGCGGTTGCTGTATGGTTTAAATGACACTTGAATTTTTATATTTTACATTAATTTTCTAATTTCCTTTTATAGTAATGTTTTTTGCTTTAAAATTTTAAGACTTCCTTTTATAGGGCGAACAAATGTTGTTCATTTATAAATTTTTTAACAATAATTTTACGAAAGAATGACATAGATGATGGTGACCATGAATGTTACCGTCATGAACCACAATCGTCTCCATCGCAACATTTGTTCGTATCAAAATATGCTTTTCGTAAACGATTGTCATCTCTTGTTCAAATTTTAACATCACCAATCTTTGTTCACTTAAAAATGAGTTAATTTTAAACTATAATCCACACAAGAAAGAACACTCAACACACAAATAGATCACAGTAACCGGACTTTGTCGAAAACTATACATTGCTGCCGTTGGACGCGGGTACTCTGCTATTATTAGTAAAGTTATGTTAACATCTTATGTTTTTATCATAGATCCAAAAGGTTTATGAATTTTAGAGGTTTCTCGATAGACTCAACAATGATGATGCGGTAGATGCTTAAGCTACTCTTGGTGATACTAATGATTCATTCACTTCTATTTTCATTGTCTAAATGTTTTGCAGATAAAGACGTTGCAACTAATGGTGCATATTAATAGTTGAGGGTTCATTGTTTTCGTTCATAACATGCTGGATTAAGGAAATGGAATGATTATTTTCATATATTTTTTAGTAGCCATTATGGACCTCGAGGGCTTGCCCACATGTATCATGGTAACGTTTCTTCACATTATAAACAAACTATCTATTTACTAACGGGTCTCTTGCATAATTAATCTTAACACAATTTACTCTAATATTCCTAGTCAATAATATAATCAACTTTAAAATGGCATTGCTTGCCACCATTACAAACAAAGCACAAATATTAAGCAAATAAAGGCATATAGATTTATAACAGATGTGATTAGATCGAAGCCATCAAGATATAACAAAAATTAACAAATTAACACACAAGATTATTCAAGAAACATTTTTTCTGATTTGTTTCTAACACAAATAGCAGAAACTTAAAAAAACCAAAATAAATCTTGAAACTTAACTCGAACTAAAACAAAATTAAGAAAACGTAACTTGAAACAAAATATATAATATCAAAAATTCCGGCTACTAAAGCAGTTTCTGGTAAAGGTAAAGGGCGCTAGTGTAGATTTTGACGACATCGAAGAACTCCGACAACGACGGCAACAGCAGATCTGCAAAAAAGAATATCAAAAATTTTATAACTCAAATATAAAATATATATATATATATATATATATATTATTATATATGTAATATTTTATATATATAGTATATATATGATGTATATATATTTAGACGACATTCGAAGAACTACGTCAACGACGGCAGCAGCGGATCTGCAAAAAAGAATATCAAAATTTTATAACTCAATATTTCAATTATATAGTTTATTTATATATATATATATATATAGTAGTATATATTATAATTATATATATATTTTATCATATATATCATGATAGTAATTCAGGTTAAAAACTTCAATGACTGTAAAAATTTTTATGATCCTATAAAACCGTATATTAAATGCAGGGAGAACAAATTCCGACAAGAGAGATTGTGGCGGCAACAAATCTACAAACATTTTTAGTCAAAGACGTTATAAGAAGAAATATCTATAAAAAACCATTCAAAACTCAAAGAACTGATGAATAAATAATAAACTTACAAAACTCAAAAATGTTTTAAAAGTAGCAGATTCGATAGTAAGGTTCGGGTTGTAGTGTGTATCATCGTGAGGATTTTCGTGGTGGTGGGTTCCTCGACAGTGGCGACTGATGGTGGCGAAGGTGGTGGTGTATATAGTTGTGACAGATGCAAGTTTGTGTTTTTAGGGTGAATGAGAGAATGTTTATGCCTATCAGATTCGGAGTGGAGAGTTTTTATATTGAAATGGGTTGTTACAATTCAGATGATTTAAATGGGTTGTTATATTTTTTGGGCTGTTACAAATTACAATTAATATGGTTTTATGGGCTGCATTAATATTGTGTATTGTTACAAAATGGGGTGTTACAAAATGGATTTCACATTAAGATACTAAATTTTGAGTTATAACTTTTAATTATGTGTATTTACGAGTTTATAACAAAAGTAACATAAATCTTTCTATAACAATAAATGTTTTGCGTTCTTAAACTTTTTAAGACTTTTATTTTTAAAAGTCTCAAATTCTTTATAAAGTAGTAGAGATACAGATGTATACAAAACGTACCTTATTAATTATTTACCTAGATTTCGTTGAAGTTTTGGTCATGAAGTATTGGTATATTTATCTTAGTCTCTCATTCTACAAATTAGATGAATACTCGCTCATAGCGGCGATGATGTATAATTTTGATATTATTCGGTTGTGTCGATATTGTGTGTGAGCAAACATGTTCTATTAAATTGTGTTGTTTTGCAATCTAATATTCTTTAGGATAGAGATCCTCTCATGTTCAATTTGAACATGAGACAACACAGTTTAATATAGCATGTTTGTTATGAGAGAAAGGAAATTAAAGTCGAGGAAAACATAAAATGTGTTATTTTTGAAAAAGAAAATATGAGAAAAACATAAAATGTGTTAGGCATAAGTATACTGGTCGGTTCGATTTAGCTTGGTTTGGTTTTTTCACATGTCTAACCAAAATCCAAAATTTTATCTTATGTCAGTTAGTTTGGTTATCTTAATTTTTATATTTAACATTATCTCTACATCATACATAATCACACCCCTCACCAAGTCTATCTTTTTTTTAACGGAGGTATGTTTATAAAACACAACTAGCAAGGAGCTAGAGTAGAAAAATACAAGAGAACATTATGCAAGCCAAAATGGGATCCCTTACCAGCTGACAGTATCGAATTAACCTTGTTGTCCCTATGAAGAGAATCCATGAACAAGATATAAATATCTTCACCAAGAGTATCTTTACACGGTTGTTTCAAATCAAAACACATTCGTTTTTTATATATTGAGTTAAACACTAACTTAACAAATACCGTAATCAACTTCCTACTTTGAACCTTGGCTTTCAATTATTTGTCATATTCAATGGGCATGTATAACATTGTTTTGACTGGGTAAACCAGTAAAAGAATCGCTATAAATGGAGATTGGGACCCGTGAGGTTGTGTGAAGAATTAATTATTAACTAAATATCTTGTTAAATCGCTATCTAAACTTCAAAACAGAATCGCCCGAAATCAAGGTTGATTGTTTTTGGCTTGGCCTAATTTTACAACATACCTAGGCTTTTCAAGAGTTGAGATCAACATAGATCCAAAATTTAACATATACCCAATAAATTAATCCTATTCACTCATTTTTTTTATCAAAACTCAATTTCCACCTCTTTTTTAAATATAAAATATCTTGCAAACGGTAAATCGTTAAACGACAAAAAATACACCATCGCAACGAGTATTTTTTATCTTTCAGTAGATATCCACTTCGATATACTTTCGAAGAACTTTTTTTTCGATTTTTTTCAGTCACGTCTGAAAAAAATGATACAAATCACATCTAATTTCATAAAATCACATCTGATTTCATAAAATCACATGTGATTTCATAAAATCACATGTGATTTGTGATACAAATCACATGTGATTTTTTCCAGACGTATCTGAAAAAAATTCAAAAAAAAATTCGTCGAAAATATATAGAAATGCCCCTCTATAGAAAGATGATTTAATTCTCGTCGCGATTGTATGTTTTGTTTTGCATAACGATTAACAGTTTGTGAGATATTTAATTTTTAAAAAATAGGTGGAAAGTGGGTTTTATTAGTTTGATTAAAAAATAAGTGGCTATGATTGGTTCATTGGGTCTATGCTAAATTTTGGATCTATGTTTAACTTTTGCGGGCTTTACAAACACTATAATTATTATAAACTCTAGGGGTGAGCAAAAGAAACCGAAAAAACCGACCGAAACTAGAAACCGATGGTTTGGTTTTTAACTTTTCAAAAACCGAAAAATTTTGGCTCGATTTCGGTTTTTGTTAAAAACCGAACCGTAAAAACCGAACCGAACCAAACCAGTTTTATAATAATATATAATTAATATAATATAAATAGATAAATAATAACTAAAAATTTTAAATTCATATTTATTTTATGGATGAAATTATTAAAATATATATATATTATCTTAATGTTTATATATATGTTTATCGTGTACGTGTGTTTACTTGACAATATATGGTTACAATGATAATGATCATACTATGTGTATTTTCACATACATGTGTGTGTCTCTCGTTTATATGTGTATGATTGTAAAAAATTGTATAAACATTATTAGGCTCATATTGACAAAAAAATTTTTAAAAAAAATCAATTTCCTACGTAAAACAAGTTTATTAATATAAATTAGCAACAACCAAATTTAAACGGTTTGAAACTAAAAAAACCGAAAAACCAAACCGCAAAAACCGAGAAACCGAAAATACCGAACCGCCAAAAACCGAGCGGTTTCGGTTTTTGGTTTTATAAAAACTGAATATTTCGGTTTGGTTTCGATTTTAGCCAAAAACCAATCCAAACCGAACCGTGCAGCCCTAGTAAATTTCATCAAAAGTCATACATAGAGAACTAATAACACCTATCAACACCAAAAACTAAATATAGTAGGGAGTGTATGACAAAGTGACAAAGGCTAACGAATAAAAAAATTAAATTTAAATTCAATGGATTAAAACATATAAGTTCAACAGCAAGAAGTACCGTCACATACCATGCATATACCGTTTCCTCTTCTAGCTTCTTGCTCCTAGTTAATAAAAGTTACCGTTTAAGAAAAAATCAATCAACAACTTTCATGATATCACTCAACCGAAAACTACTTCATGTGTATTTCAGCTAAGTATATGTATCCAGTTTCGGAGGAATTTATAGCAAATATAATCAAACCATATCGAACAAGGCAAAAAGCCTTCGTTTTTCTACGTACTATCGAATGTGTTTTTGGCATAAAACAAATCACAAAATAAATACCCAATAGAAAAAAGATAAAGAAAACTAAAATAATCCACTTGTAGTTTGAATTATTCAAATATTTTATTTGGATACATATAGACTTTTGTCAAGCATGAGCGTACGTGACGGTTTAATACATCCCAATATTCATGCTAACTCCAAATAACACCACCTTTACGTCCATTTTTTCTCACATTCAATCAAATCTCCAAAGACTTGTTCACCATTAACAACATGACATCACCACCACCACCACTAAACCCTAAAACCACCATTTGTTTCTCATTCGCTGCATATGCCAAAACCCTAATATCCCATCTTCACCATCATTCCAACATCCCTATAGCCACTGGTCTCACCCAACAAGAACTCACACACATTGAATCCACTCACGACTTCTCATTCCCACCAGACCTCCGATCAATCCTCCGGGAAGGCCTTCCCGTAGGTCAAGGCTTCCCCAACTGGCGAGCATCTTCTCAACAACAGCTTGATATATTGATCAACTTACCTATCTTGGGTCTTTGTAAAGAAGTGCACAGGAAAAAGTTTTGGCATAAGAAATGGGGTCAAAGGCCTAAAGATGATGACCATGCTGTCGACCTCGCAAAAGGGTATCTGAAAAAGTATCCTGTTCCGGTTCTTGTCCCGGTTTACCGGAACTGTTATGTTCCGGATAGCCCTTGTTTGTCGGGTAACCCGGTTTTTTATATAGATGGTTTGGATGTTAAGGTGTGTAGTTATATTTGTATGTTTTTCAAGTATTAGTAGTGGTTTATCATGGGGTCCCCGGTGTGGGCTGCTACGGTGGCGAGAAGGGTGGAGTTTTGGTCGGATATGGTGGAGCTCCATCGTAATGGTGGTGAGTTACGACGGTATTTGAAGGATTACACACTGGAGTGGGAGGGGTATTAAGGAGTAGAGTTGGGGGGATGATGTATGACGTGGATGAGATGATGGAAATGAACGGTGGAGATGATGATGACGTTAGGGTTTTGTCAGAGAGGTTATTGAGTGGTGGATGGAGTAGGGGAGATGTGGTGGAGTCGCTTGGGTGTTTGGATGATCACGGATGCGATTATAGATGATTGAGAGGTGTTGAGTTTGAACATTGACTTACAGTTCCATGTGTTTGAAACGATACCAAAGTGATTGTTTAGGCCGGTGTTGGACATACTGCAATTAATAATATGTCATATTGTGGAGTCAATGTAATCTAGTACTTGTAAAATAAATTCATCATCTAAGTGGTCAATTCTTGTTGATTTTTTTATAGGTGAAATGTCCCCTAATAATAGTTTTGTTTTGCTTGATCAAAGGTCTTTTTGCTTTCGGCCTAAGTGATACTCTTTAGTTTGTTAAGATAGTAATCATAATTGTATCTGTTGCAATGCATGTCAAATGTTAACGTATACTATAAATAAAGGTGAGTATGTTCTTGTATCTCTTGAGTTTGCCTTCCATACATTCACATAATTAAGATTGAAAGTGCATAAAATCATTCTGTTCTTGAGAGCTCCAAATGCCTTAGAATTAAAACTACCTTAAGAACACTTGAGAATTCATCAGCCGAAATGCTTACAGTTGTTATTTCTTCGGATAAATGACAGTTTGCACCATTATTCATCTTATATATATCTATAATAATACAATAACGTGCCAACATTGCTTTTCTCATGGAAAATCGATCATGTATATATTTTATAAAGAAAATGCATTTCATCAGCTCAAGTATGTGTATTTTGCGGAACACTTGAGATCCAAAGTCCAGTTGTCGGGCTTAGCTTTAACTCATCTCTAACTAGAAGTTTCAAATTACCATCCATTGTTGCACGAATTAACAATACTTTCTCGTTCGATTTAAGTAAAACATGTAGACTCAAAATGGAGGGATTAAAAATCAGGTGCTAACATCATCACACATAAGGTATCAGAAGGTCGTAATTCCTTATTCTTCAGCATTGCAGTGTTCTATTGGACAGTTATAAAGTTCAAGAGATTTGATTTTAAGAATTGAATCTAGCTATACAATTTTGAATGCAAATTTGTCAATATTTCTTACTGGATTTTCCTTGAAAACTTGATGAGACACGTACAGTATCTTCATGAAACAACAAACAAATCATGCTAAAGGATGTTTGGATAAACTCATTTTATTGTATCTAAATATCTACTATAGACATACCGGCTGTGAGTATTTGAACGGACCCAAACATTGTTTTCTTATCATCCTATTATAGTTGTTTTGTACCAAACTTATTTATCCAAGTGTATGCTCATCTAAAATACAAAAAACAAACACTGCCCGATAAAGGTTTTTAATATCGGGATCTTACTTGTATTAAGATCGTTTTTGCCTTTACAAAATCATGATCGTAAGATCAGATCAAGGTCTTAAGAACCTATTGTAATGTTATTTTTTTAATAAGCGTTGTATAAATATGCAAATCTACGTATTATTATATATCGTATATCATGAAAATGTAGGTTAAAATTATGATTATGAAGTGTTTAAGAGTGCTAGGTATCATAACACCCATAACACCAAAAAGTGTTGTCATCTCAGCGTCACCTCAGTATTTGCACTTTCTTTTGGGTACCTATGGTTTCCGACCTTTTGGCTGACTAATCCACAGGGTCTAAACCCACCAACACACAGACTCAAACCAGGTAAAGCCCTCATTTTCAAGAGGTTGGCGTGGTCACTTCAAGATTGTTTGCACATAGCAAGAATTGAACTTGAGACATCACACATTTTAGAGTGATAACCACAACTCACTTTGTCACTATGTCACCCTTGAGTGGTTATCAGCATTCTCACTTTTAACAAAAACACACCAAAATACCCTATCACTCATAACACCATTAACACCACCTTTTTGAAACCCACATTTTTTAATTTCTTTTACATTCATTTAAACAAACTAATATTTCATTAACTAAAAATAAAAATTACAATACTAAAAAACGTTACGAAAAAAATTACAATACGAAAATAAAATACAACTAATCACGGCACAAATTATATTTTTGCTTGATTTGCTCTTTTTGCACGTTGATCCAATACGCATCGTCATACGACAAATCCTTAGTGCTAATCAAGAGAAATTTCATTTCTTCCAAATGCATTAGGGTCCTGTGTTTTTCTTTAGACACCTCGTATGCCAATTGAGCGGCTTCCCGTTTGAGACGAAACTCCGTTTGCATAAAATCCCCAAATTGGTTTGTCGAGTTACTTCCCACGATGCTCGACGTGGTTTCAGATTTGTTTTTTTCTTTTAGGGACGCGGTTTATCGGGGGGGGGGGGGGGGTCTCAACCATCAACGAATAACTCCTCGTGTCCAGTGAGATCAACCGATGCAACGGGATCGGACGTGTCCCATTTGGCGTGTTTTTCATGACTTCCCACGCGTCATCACGAGTAAACGCTTTTCCATTTAACTTGTCATGATAAGTCGTCCTAATACGAGTGACAACTGGCAATTTTTAGATTTTTATTTTTACGATTTACATACTATTTTTACTTTTTATGTTTACGTTATTTAATTTACGTGCAACCGGGAAGTTATCCCGCGTATAATTGAAAAACGTCACTGGACGCGTTTCGCTTTCGAATAAACGTAGTCTGCTTACGATTGACATGTTTCGTCTTAGCGAACATATTGTATTTTTATTTTTAGATGTCGCGTGTTTTTTTTATTTTTACGAGTTACGTTAATACTTATTAGTTCATTTTGCAAGCATGTATGTGTTACCCTCCGAGCTAACTTTCTAGATTTTTCTTAAGTGTTAATCAAAAATTCAAATTTTGAAATGTTTGGTCCCCGCTTCTGCCCCTTGCTCGCTCGCCATCCTACACACACTACACCATCACCAAAAATTTTACTAGCTTGTCTCTCATTAGTACATGTCTTATCCCTTTAATTCTTTAGTCATTTGTCTTGCACCTCATTTGAACCCCGCATCACATAGGATCCCTTAACACATGTGTGTATATGATTGTGTCGTTGTGTGGTGTTAAATTATGATTCAAGTTTTAAATTTATATTTTGCCAACTTAACCAAAAACAACACTTTAACGGGCAGTGTACCCGGTCGGTGAGAGTTTCGTGGTAAGTAAGGTGTCGATCACTAAGAGCGAGGAACAATTTCAATTTATTAATACTTTGGTTTTTCTAATCTAAGTTAGTCTAATCTATGCTAAACCTATGCTAAACTATTGTTAATCCTAAATCTAATGGATAAGGGGGGTTTTCAGTTTGAGAGACTGACACGGGTTTGGTGGTGACTAAAACCAATTCAAGACACAAAAACACACGCAAGTAAATTAACAGAAGATAAAAGAGCGGTCTAGCCAAATATAAAAAAACTGTATTAACCATTATTAATTCAATCAGAACGTTGGTTTGTTTATTAGTGCAATGATACTTATCACGATGCGGTATATCATTCTTAAAGACTTAGCTTACTTCTTCCTAAGACCTAACACGTAAAAATTTTGTCACAATTAAACGCATCCGCATAAAGCATCCTTATTTGCTGATTATAATCTATCTTATGGATTAAGGAAATGGTGACCTTGTTAAACCCTAGCTTATAGAGACTTTACCCACTTACTGCTTAACGGCTCTTTATATACTAAAAGTCCGCTGTCCGGGTCCTTACTAATGGAATAAGAACGTACTCGTTGATACCAAGGTCACCTTATGGCTCAACTAGGCTCACTAAACTAAAGGTAAAGATATGTCAATATTTGTGATCCTATGATTCTAAATATATAAATTGCAATATGGAGAGCTATCCTGGACTCTTAGCCTACGCCCAAACAACATCAAAGTTGCAGCGCATTAAATATGTAGGACTAGACCCAGTTGAATAATAGGTCGCATACTTAACACGTAAACAAGTATGATGATAAACATAAGCAAGCAATTCAACGATAAATTAAGAAATCGAGATAAACAAACCAAACATTAAGATCTTCATAACAATGGCTAATACCCGAAGGTATTAGCCTTCAAACGTCATAATTAATACAAAAGTAATGATTTAACCACGGTAAACTAACCAAGTTAATGAATGATACCAAAAACTAAACGATTACAAGAGTATAAGAAATTACACGTTGTCTCCTATGGAATTAATCGCATTTCTCGACATCTTTTGCACTTTTTCTCCTCTGAAAATCGACTTTTATGGTTTAGGTATCGAGAATATGATTTTGCACACTTAAAACTCGTTTTTGAGTTTTCTATTTATAATGTCTGAAGTCGGTATCGATACGGCGTATACAATTTCCTGGATACGGCGTATTAGGGGTTTCTTGGAGTAGGGACCACGTTTGATATCTTCCTGAATATTTTATTCCCATATAGCTTGAATACGGCGTATTGCCTTTCCTGGATACGGCGTATTAGGGGTTTCTTGGAGTAGGGACCACGTTTGATATCTTCCTGAATATTTTATTCCCATATAGCTTGAATACGGCGTATTGCCTTTCCTAGATACGGCGTATTGGTCATGTTTTCTTCGTGGTCTTTGGTGAGTGCAGGCACATATACGCCGTATCTTCCTTGATGGATACGGCGTATTGGTTGTCAGAACAGTAATCTTCAAAAATATCTTCGTTTAAGCTACAGAATGTGTGCCTTTTAGTCAATCTTCACCAAGTACTCCATAATTACTGCAATTCTCAAATATGAACGATTAAGTAACAATTTTTTGCAATAATTATATAAAATGGGTTAATTACATGGGATAAATGATGCTATAAAATAGACGTTATTTGATGTCATCAACATGATATGATGTTGGAGGTGCGGTTATCTTGACCCAAAAAAACAAAAAGATAGATATACTTGAGATAACC
>BQNB010089115.1:0-23956 GCA_026074375.1 Tanacetum coccineum
ACATATGAACACATAAAATCTTAGTTATGAAATGATTAAGCTTTATATATAACCTTGTGTGGATGAGTAGAGAAAATAAAACCAATCACACCCTTGTGATTTAAAGTCTTGGCTTGAAAAATTAGGATGAAACCCTAATTTTTCCCAAGTAAACCCTTTCTTTCTTTTCTTGATTCCTTCCTTGCAAATGGTTAACCAACTCTTGAAACCTTCTTAGAATACCTTAGATATGATGTGTGTATGCTTGTATAATGATAGAAAATCAAGCAATGGATTTGGTTTGGGAGTGTTTTGATGCCGTGGGTTTAAGAGAGGAGGAAGAGAGATTGTTTGCTTTTTATTTTGCTAAGGAAAGGAAGTGTGAGCCTTCTATGTACATGCATGTGTATATATACTACTAATAGAAGATATTTGTGTGCCTAGTTGATCATATGAAAGGTGGCAAGGATAAGAATGCATGGAAGAAAAGTTAGAGCTTATCTTGGATAAGAAAAGCTAGTCATGAGATCAAGTGGCATGCTAGATCTTTTATGAAGATATTTGTGATGGTTCCTTGGTCCTATCTTGCTTTCCTAGTCATTATACACGAAATATATGTATATGTATAAGCTAGATATGTATTTGATCATTTATATAATGTATACTTGTATTATATAAAGTATAATGTAGTATAGACTTAGAAAAATGTATAACTTGTACATTGTAAGTTATGATTTGAATTCCTTCATAATGAATATGTATAAAGTGATAAATACTTGAAGTTTTAAATAAACTTTAAGTATTGAGTACAAATTTTTGGTATTTGATGAAGCGTAGATAAGTTAACGTGCTTCCGGGAAGGCTTAAACGTACTTTATCGCGAAACGTAAACACTTAACGTAACCAATAAAAATAAAATGTGCAATGTTAATAATTATCCTCTAAATAATCATATAACACTTGCTTGATGTAAACATTTAATTGTTTAATGCCCGTTTACATTGAATGATCATTTTTAGTTTACGCGATTTAACTTAACGTTTACGGTTTAAGAGAAAACGCGTAAAACCCTAAAAATAAATTGTGCATTACATAATGTCGTACAATGACCTAAAACACGAGGTGTTATAGTCTTCCCCCGTTAAATGAGCCTTGTCCTCAAGGCTTATCACACGGCACTTGATGATGGTGCGGTCTTGGTGAAGAGGTGTGGATATTTCTTCCTGAATTGATCTTCACGTTCCCACGTAAACTCAGGACCCCGCCTAGAGTTCCATCGAACCTTGACAATTGGGACACGGCTTCGCCTCAATTGTTTGACTTCGCGATCCATGATTTCTACAGGCTCTTCAACAAAATGAAGCTTGTCATCCCCATGATCAAATGATCCTTGAGGCTAAACTAACTAATACATAGATGTCTATAACACATCTACTAACTAACTAAACGTGTACACACACACGTTTTGTTTTAGTCGACTCTCATTGAGAACACACACAACACTTTATCTGTATACTAAAACAATATGCCTAACCGTCCTTTTATAAAGCCATAATGATCAAGGCTTTACATGGAAACTATTAAAAGATATTAATGAGATTTGACTAAATCTTATTCTCTTCATCTTTATCTCTTTTTGACTAAATCTTAGTCAAGGATTTACATGGAAACTATTTAATGAGAGAATCAATTAATTATTCATCTTTATCTCTTTTTGACCAAATCTTTAATTTCTCCACCAGCTTGTAGAATTCTTCAATGATGACCTTAGTCCTTTTGTTTCCATCTTGTTTCATTCGTGTTTTGTCTTATCAACTCAAATATAATTCCTAACAATCTTTTCCTAGTTGATAATGACAAAACCAAATAAGCACAAACTTCCCCTGAAGTTAATATACGAATGAAAACTTCCCCTTAAAAAAGAATCATCATTACTTGAAGTATAATCGTCGTTAAAATCAAAGAAAATCTCAAAGTGATTGTTTAAAACATCAAAAGGAGGAGAATTATCACAAAAAGGCACATCACACGTATCGTCAGAAATACCCTTGGACTCACTTGGGATTGGGACAAGGTCCTCAACACTAGACTTTATTACTTCGTCTGATTCCATTTCCGGAATAGTGCTAAGATGCTCGTCCCCCATATTTAGAGAGTTATCAGGTTCCTCGATTGGTAAATCGGGTATGATTGCATTAGACGAATTCTCTAAATATTCCATATGTTGAATAGTATACTCATCATCATCATCGTCAATAATAGGAATTTTTCAATATGGAGTAAAAGTTGCCTGCTCCTTCTGTTCTTTCTGAACTTCCTGCTTATGTTGTTGAATCATTATTTTCACAGCGGACAGTACCGTAGTTATCATTTCTTGAGCGTGGTTTACAAAAAATTCTTTGATACTTTCCTCAGGAGGTTGAGAACTGACGGGATACTGCGGGGGTTGAAATTGGTCAAAACCGGAAGAAATATAAAATATAGAAATTTTGGTTCATTGGTTGACACTAAAAACTCATATGAGGTCCCCCGCAGTTTTCACAAAAAGGCTCATCAAAGATAAATTAATCAAATTGAAAAGTCTCATAAGGACCCCCACAACGGGTACAACAAAGATATTGTGGAAGACTTGGTGAAATTTGTGGAAAGTTAATGTCAACGTTTGGATTGTAACACGGATCCGGATTAGGGATAAACGGAACTTGTGTTAGATCACCATTTGACTCAAAAGATTGAGTTTGGGGTTGTGGAGGGTGGTCAGAAGAATTCGGAAGATCATCAATGAATGCATTTCCAGATTCAAAACAGCCTATTGAATAAAATCTATCCGTAAAATCTCTTCTACACCGCTCACACATACATGGTCGACAAAATATCCGATCATTACTCATTCGAACATTACAGATACAACAATAGTTGAGCGACGCCATAAGAATTAAACAATAGAGAGGGGTAAGAGAAAGAATTAAACGGATAAGAGGGTAGAGGAGAATATTTATAGATTTTTCAAATAATACATAAAGAAAATAAAAGAAAAGTATTTTTGGTAACCAAAAGTCAATAGTGCACAGCAGCTCTCTAGAAAACGCACAAAGAAGCGGAGGAGCGGGTAAGCGCGAAGCATTTTAAAAACCTTCTCTTTTCGCGTTGAAAATCATAGGATCAACCCTCCTTATACCTCTCTTTTAGTTTGTTAACTAAATATGAGCCTAATTCACAAGTGACACAACGGTTGATTTTGTTGGTTATTTGGTTTTTTTGGTATTTTTGATTACTTAAAAAAAATTGAGAAAATAAAATATTTTTGAATTTTTATGGTTTTATAATAAAAAGAAAATAATCACAAATGAAAAACGATAACTTCACGGGGAAAGGTCTTCAAAAACTAATCTTCAAACGTTAACATGAAAATCGAACATACCTCCCCGACAACGGCACCAAAAATTGGTTCATCCCGATACGTATATATAGTATAAGGATTAGTCAATAATAGTATAAAAATAAGTATTTCGTGAGGATTCTAGGAGATTACTTTTATCCAAAGTAAAATTCAAAACCTTCCCGAGTCGAGTCGTGACGAGGTGCGAATTGAGAATCGGTTAAGTTTGTGATCGCGTGATTTGAATATTTAATGATTTTGATTTGGTGTCTAATTCTACTAATGAAAACACATAAAAACATGCAAACGCAAGTAACGATTAAGACAATTAAAAATTAAAGCTAAAAATGATAACGGGAATCCTAAAATGCGACTAAGTAAGCAAGTATATCAAAATTTAGCCCTACAAATGCAAATTTAATTTTTATAAATCCTAAATGACTAAAAATAATTTTCAGAAAAAGAATTATATTTTTTTGGTTTTTATTTTGTTTATTATGAATTAAAAACGTATTTAATCTAAATTAATTATTAAAAATAGAAAACTAATTATTAAAATTCTGGAAAAATTAGGAAAAGTACTTTAAACTATGAAGATTCTAGGAAAAATAAAAACTTGAAATAAGCAGTAGAAATAAGCTGGTAAAATAAGCTAAATAGGCTGAATGGCTTAAACCTAAAATGCATATAACAAATAAATTGTGTAAGTAAATACTTGAAAAAGACCCTAGGGCAGATGGTGATGAGTGTGTGTGTGTGTGTTGAGGCGTTGAGTGTGAAAGGGAGAGGTCACATGTTCTACCCCTGTGGCCTCTCTTTTTGATAAAACATTTTTTTTTATTTTTTTTTTAAAAAGCTAATCTTAAAGCTAAAATAAGCAACTTTTGAAAAGAATTTTTTAACAGAACTTATTTATAAGCTAGAAATAAGGCGATTAAAAAGGGGACAGCTTGGCTTTATAAATTTTAAACTAAATCTGTTTGGGCTTTTTAAAACTTTAATAAGCAACTATAAAACCTAAATAAGCTAGAAGAGACTTATTCCTAACCCTAATAAGCATAAAGAACAAGGTAACCAGCAAAAAGCATAAGCTAAAAAGCATTTTAAAGCATTAAAACAGATAGACACTAAGAGGACTCTAAAAGATTTTTGACACTTTTTAAACTAGAATTTAGACCAAATAAGCTAAAAGAAAATTCTAACAAGCTTAAAACAACTGAACACCTATACCCTAAAGACATAAATAAGCAGGAATTAAGCAGATATGCCTAACAAATAAGCTAGAAAAAGCAAGGAGAAAATGACAGCTACACTACTTTTGGCTTTTGGCTTTTTGAATTAAAGTGACTTTTTAAAGCTTAAATTTAAGATTAAAAGACTCAAAACTAAAACAGATATAGACCTACACCTAATAAGCAATAAGAAATGAAAATAAGAAAACCAAATAAGTTGGATGACAGCAAAGAGCATTTAACACAGAAAAAGGACTAATTCTACTTTATGAGCTAGAATGATTAAAATGCTAAATCACAACCCTATCACCAAAAACAAAAGAATATTGATGCATAATAAACTGCATTTGATCATAAAAACCATGGCTTAGATATATAAAAAGTTGATAAGCTAATATAAAAAATTGAATTAATCTTAGATATATAAAAACAGATATAGAGTAAGGCCAATAAAGGACAAATAAGCATCTACTTTACAGAGATAAGCACTAATTGATAAGCTAATCTAAAAAGCTATTTTAAAAAATTGGACAGAAATGAATGAGCTAACATAAAACTAAGTTCTTAAACTAACATGATAAGCTGATAAAGGCAAAATAAGCATGTAATAGCATAAGCTATAAGCTGATCATATAAAGCTATAATAGAACATATTAAGCAACATTAAACAGAAATAAGCACTAAATAAGCTTAATCAAATTTTAATCTCTAAACTGCAAAAATAGATAACATACCACAATCCTTTGCTCTAAACAAGGATCTATGCTCAATAGAGCTTATCTAGACCTTACTAGCTTGTTTGCACAAGCTAGTAAGGTCTATAAGCCCGTCTATTATTGGCTTATCATCCAAAATATAAGTTGAGGTAATATGAGAGTTAATTGAGAGTAAAGTGGCTTATTCCGCTAAGCTTTTAGGAGGCTTAGCTGAATAAACAATTGCTTAGAAGGTAATGAGCTTATCTGAACTTATTTAAGTGAATCCAAAACACATTTTAACCAAATACTTATAAGTAAAACAGGAAATTAACATAAGATATTAAAGAAAAACTAAAATTTTATTATACTTTGAAAAGGTTACAAGCTGAAAATGAAATTACAATATTGAATAAACTGGTAAATAAGCTAAATTACACTGCTCCTACTCCTCAATTTAACAATTTTACAATGAGGAAAACTATCCCTATTTATAGAAGAAATATGTGAAGGAGCGTCTTGAGGTGTGCTTCTTTTGTGAGAGACTTGAGACATGCCTTCAATCCTTAATCCTGGCCTTCTAATCCAAATTGCCTTATTTCCATCAATCTTAGACCCTTAGATTATGTGCACGTCACATCCTCCATTCACAATGCTAGGGATTGCCAAAGTGGCTAAATGGATGTGTTAGACGTGTCAGGTATTAGCTTCTAGAAGCAAAGGGGAGTGTGTGTGGGTGAAATGGATTTACTCTGTTGTTCGTTGTTGCGGTGAAATGGCAGGGAAAATTGTGGAAGATAAACAATAATTACTTTGACTTGTTTTTATATCTGTTGACTTGAGATGGGTCCAGGGTTATAAGAGTTGGGCTTTGACTTTATATTGGATTAGGCCAGGAATGAGGATAATGGATTTATAAATTGATAAAAGGCTTTTAATTTTAGGCTTATAAGCTATTGGGATGACCCGGCCCAATATAATGGGTAAGGGTTGGCCCATTAAGGATGCATACGCCTTCGGCCTTGATTTCTCATGCTTTTTCCATTCTCGTGCTCGGCTTTGTCCATTTTGCTTTGTTTTTGTCCTTTTTGTGATATATCCATACCTGCAAGACACAATTCACGAAATACACATATACAATGCATTTTTTATGTATTTTTGGTCATTATTGGTCTTTTTAGCTCGTTTTATTAGGTAAAAGGTATGTGTATTTAAACACATACCAAAATCCCCCATACTAAGCTATTGTCGTGTCCTCACGCAATGTCATAAACACACACTTAGAAAACCAAAAATTTCAACCCCCTTAGACTAATTACCTCGAAAAGTAGCTAAGTGTTCATCTAAGGGGATTAAGAAATCACTAGTTTTGAAAAGCTCCCCGTTTTACCATTTTTATGCATTTATTATCATTCATTCATATCATAACTTTTACGGAACAAGAAACACTAAAAGGATAAATTCATCGTCCTTGATTTTTCACTCGCCCCAAACCAAGCTTAAAAACGAAATCATTGTTAAATACAAGTTAAGATGCTAACACTACTCATAAATGCTAATTGTGGATGCATAGCTACTTTCCGCTCCTTTATTCCTAGATCCTCTAAAGATTTTATTATTATTATTTGTGACAAATAAATTAATGTCTTATTCATATAAAGTAAACCCGGTTTAGACCACAATTAGTTTGAAATCCTTTCCTAAAGATACGATATGGTGAGAATAAGGTCCACATTAAGGTTTTAATTTTGCATGCTTTAGGGGTTATTCTTTTTATTTCATCCGAAACAACTCAACTACGAGTCCAGAGATGGAGGCTTTATTTAG
This sequence comes from Tanacetum coccineum, assembly GCA_026074375.1. Classification (NCBI taxonomy): domain Eukaryota; kingdom Viridiplantae; phylum Streptophyta; class Magnoliopsida; order Asterales; family Asteraceae; genus Tanacetum; species Tanacetum coccineum. The sequence continues at coordinate 7,113 of BQNB010089115.1, forward strand.
ATAACCCACAGTCAAAATTTAGCTTTATTCTAAGTATTATTGCAACATTATTAAACCTCGGTCCTTTAAACAACTGCCACATCAGTATGCGAGTCGACCATGGTTCAGGAGTCTTATTTCGACCTCGGTGATCCTCGACCTTTTTGAAGGCTGCAACATCGGTTGTGAGCCGGCAAGATGCAACAAACTTTTATCAGTCTCGGATTATTATTCTTACTATGGGCCTTCTTTTGAAGACTACCACATCGGTTATGAGCCGGCAAGAGACAGTAAACTTTTATCAGCCCACAGTTTTTATTATTATTATTATTACCTCTACCTTTTAAACGACTACCACATCGGTTGTGAGCCGACAAGAGGTAGTGGTTTTATTTCGGATTCGGTTTATTACATAACTATTATTATTATAACCAAATTTCAAGTCTTGTGGTCTTTTAACTACCTAGACAAAGGTAGCGAGCCGTCAGGAATCGGTAGCCTATTTTCAAAATAACACTGACAAAACCTCGATGTGTACCTTATTTTCACTAGAAGGAATCTCTACAAAGAGATTTAAACTAAGAATTACAAAAACCATAGCAACTTTATTTATTCAACAATTATATAATGTTAATTAAGCTGATGGGAGCAAAAAGCCACAATTAACCTCTATGAGCTTTAAAGAGATCCAACTACTCTATTAAATCCACTAACTTAACTAAAATTCTCTCACTAACACTAACACACCCACATTCAATCTATATAACAATTTAACATCTAATTCAATCAATAATACTCAATACCAAAAAGCATTATCCCAATACAATACAATACAATGTACACAAATCAACACTCTTATTCTATAACCCTCACTCAAAACTCATAAAAAATCTACAGTACCTACACATAAACCACTCCACTCATATCAATACACTAATAACCTTTCAAACTCTCTCTCCCATCTTTCATCCATTCACCCAAACAACCAACCCACTTCCAACACCTTAACCCCCCCTACAAACAAAAATCCCCCACCTATTCCTAAAATCTAATTAATATTAACACACTTTTTAATTTAACCCAATCATCCCTTCCCCAATCCCTAACGCACTCCACTCCACACTCCAACTTCAAATTCACCACATTCCATCAACACACCCCCCTATCCACACCCCCCAACACCAACCAAACAACTCCCCTCCCACATAACCCCAAATCCCCCACTCACCCCCCCTTTACTAATTCAAACACCCTCATCACGCCCAATCAATTAATCCATCTTAACTACACACCCTCCAATTAAAAATTCAAAAACCTACATATACCTCCTCCCACATAATCTTCAAAAATTTCATCCTCATCCAACTTCACACACACCTCACCACCCACCCACCCCAATCCACCACCTCCCAACTTCCAACCCCCCTACCCCCACCACCTCACACCCACCTAACCCCTCACCCTCCCCATACACCCCCCCCCAAACCTTCCAAAAACCCCAATACCCTACCTTACCTCAACACATCCACTTCCAAATCAAACCCAAAACCCCCACTACCTACCAACATCAACACACATCCCACTCTATCCAACCTCCCCATACCTTTCCAACAATCACTCACATTCCACATCCAAAACTTCCATTCCACCACCATCAAACATCAAAACACCTCAACAATCAACAAATCTCAACAAAAAACCTCAATCCCCTCAACCAATCCCACCACCCCCCTATACCCACCTCAATCCTAAAAACAACCAACAACCTACCGATACCACCCCCCAACACCACCTCCACATTCTACCCTTCACCACTAATCTCATCCCCACTCATATTTTTCCAAATACCATCATAGCCTATCATCTCCCTCCATAATCTGTATAGATGTGAAACTACAGATACAGCTCGTATCTCACATATTGTGTACCCCCACCATGTGTGTCAACATGACACTCAATACTACCATCCCTATTATCCATCTAGTACCCACCACCAGTAATACACTCTATCTAGACAAGAGAGTGTGTCGCAAGATTCAACTCACCCCCCCCCACTCACCTCACCACTCGCTCACTATTCATGGCACATAAACTATGAACCAAGCCTCTACCCTCGCTCACACTATGCACCTACAAAATAACATACCTACCAGCGTCATCTCCGCACTCCCATGAATATAATAATCCATCCATGTGTCAACACACACGCATCATAAAACCTCTTCAACACTCTCACTCATCCTCTCAACACCATATCCTACCATCCATCCGTAGAATACTCTATATATGAGTATATCATATACTATGTACAAGACTAGTCTCGCCTCGCACCCACCTTGAGACTCCACTACAAGACTTCACACAACTGGTAGAATACTATGAGAACATGTGCCTAACATATTTCCTATCAAATAGACCCTGCATATCTCTCTCTCATCTCACTCTCTCTCTCTCCACAGATAGACCCGCTCCTCGTATCCCCCCACCCTAACTCACGTGCATAAGACATAGTCGACCAATCACACTCATGCCAATAATACTATAGATGTGTCCCTGTGCATCTACACTCACTTAGGACATAGTGATAAACAATCTCACCGAGCGCGTCGAACTAGAGTTATACACTTCACCGCTAAGTACTCCTGTGTTGTGTCACACAGTAGCACCAGAGTAACTCTGCCGTCCAACAGTTACTGTTACGGAATTAACATGATACATCCATAACAACAAGAACTGCAGACACTCTCAGACTACTGCCACCTCAACTAGATCCAGACGCCGATGTCTGCCTACAATTAGCAAAGCCTCTGCGAGAAGTACTTGCTCTCTCTCCAGTATCTCCGTTAAAGTCAGTCGACACATATATTCCTAGTTAGACTGTCTCTAAGCAAGTGTCTAAGAGTTGACTCTCTCTTCACTTATATCCTTCATCTGATATGTCTTACTGCTATCAGAGAATGTCCCCCCTCCTCTACTACGTAACCTGTACACACGACCGTATACAACCAAGTAAAACTCTCAGTGACTACAGGACATGCTAGAGAGCTCGTCAGCACCAACCTGTATCTTGTGTGTCGGACGAGAGGGACGATGGGAAGATCATGAATATGAGAGCCTTCGCTCGCAGTACTCAGAGTGTCTACTCACCGCCAGCAGAATTGTCTATGATGAGTGTCTCGGCGAGATTAGCACAATAGCATATCCAATTAGTCGTTAGCAGGAGAAGGATGAGGAGTCAATCTCTTCGGAATACGAGACTCTAAATGTGATCGATGATCTGTCTCTAGTAATATAGATAATATCTAGTCATAGTAGTAGAACTCTCTCTCTGCTGATAAGCTCCTGCTCACTTGAGCGTTCTCTCTCCTCAATCACATACTCGTATTAAGAAAACTTAAACTTTTATTAAACTTTGAAAGGTTAGAAGTGAGAAAATGGAAATTATAAAATTGAATAAACTGGTAATAAGCTAAATTACACTACTTCCTAACTCTCTGTCTTCTCGAATCTAATCGATGAGGACGTCTATGAGGAGAACGTGCTTACTTCTCTCAGGTTTATGTGTGTAGATGTATATTGTGAGCCGGAGAGCTAGTTTTATGTGGTTTGTCTTACTATAGCTTGTCGCGAGTGACTGTAGAGCATGATCGCGCAAGTCCCTTATTACTGGGCCTTCCGATCTAAACGCCTCAGTTCACATTAATCTTGAAACCCTGTGTGACCTTGTTATTGTGCATGTTACATCCTCCCAATCACACTGCTAGGGATTTGCAACATGGCTATGGATGTGTCATGACGTGTTCATGAGAATTAGACTATCATGTGTAGAAGTCTAGATAACTGTGGGAGTTTGAGTGGGTGTTGATTGGAGATAATTGCTGCACAGTTGGTCGTTGAGGTGATATGTGTGGTGAAGTTAGGGCAGAGTGCGTATGTAAGAATTAAGGTGCAGAGTCAAAACAGTACTGTACTTTGACTTGTTTTTATATCTGTTGACTTGACATGGGTCCAGGGTTATAAGAGTTGGGCTTTGACTTTATATTGGATTAGGCCAGGAATGAGGATAATGGATTTATAAATTGATAAAAGGCTTTTGATTTTAGGCTTATAAGCTATTCGGCTAACCCGACCTAATAAAATGGGTACGGGTTAGCCCGTTAAGGATGCATACGCCTTCGGCCTTGATTTCTCATGTTTTTTCCATTCTCGTGCTCGGTTTGTCATTTTACTATGTTGTGTGTGTTCGTCTTTTTTGCTAGGATCTATAATGCGATAATGTATCCTGTCATTAGCATTCTGAGAAATGTGCAGAACATACTCCAATATGAGTAACATTTCGTTGCTTGTTGATGTGATGCGCGTGTTCTAAGATGATCGGTCTTTTAGATCGTTTGATGTCTAGGTCTAATCAGGTGTCTATGTGAGAATGCTCTATGTGGAGCACGTTAAGTGCTCTAGTTCATATCCGCTTCTGCAGTGTGATGCGTATGTACTTAGACCGTGTACTCCAGCTGTCAGGGTGGACTGTGTAGTCAGTGACGATCCTATGTGATCTAATGTCTCCAGAAATTTGCATGAGAGCCATATAGACGTACATATACTATCGTCGACAAGAAGATAGTCAGCAGCTGCATAGATGTGTACATTCTAGGGGATTAAGAATGTAGCAGTATAGAGTGTTTGAAAAGATGCTTCGCTTCGGTGTTTACATTTTTATGATTTGATTATATTCATTCATATCATATCTTTAGAAAATGAACCTAAAGGATAAATTCATCGTACTTGATTTTTCACTTGCCCTAAACCAAGCTTAAAAACAAAATAATTCTTAAATACAAGTTAAGATGCTAACACTACTCATAAATGCTAATTGTGGATGCATAGCTACTTTTCGCTCCTTTATTCTTAGATCCACTAAAGATTGTATTATTATTATTTGTGACATATAAATTAATGTCTTATTCATATAAAGTAAACCCGGTTTAGACCACAATTAGTTTGAAATCCTTTCCTAAAGATACGATAAGTGAGAATAAGGTCCACATGTAAGGTTTTAATTTTGCATGCTTTAGGGGTTATTCTTTTTATTTCATCCGAAACAACTCAACTTAAGAGTTCAGAGCTAGAAGGGAGGCTTTATAAGATAAAACCCACAGACAAAATTTAGCTTTATATTTAAGTATATTGCAACATTATTTAAACCGGTCAATTAAACAACTGCCACATCAGTGATGCGAAGTCGACCATGGTTCAGGGGAGTCTTATTTCGACCCTCGGTGGATTCCTCGACCTTTTTGAAGGCTTGCAACCATTCGTGTTGTGAGCGGCAGATGCAACAATCTTTTATCAGTTCGGATTATTTATTTTACTATGGGGACTTCTTTTGAAGACTACACATCGGTTATGAGACGCAAGGAGTAAGGAGACAGTAACTTTTATCAGCCCTAACAGTTTTATATTATTTTCATTTACCTTCTACCTTTTAAACGACTACCACATCGGTTGTGAGCCGACAAGAGGTAGTGGTTTTATTTCGGATTCGGTTTATTACATAACTATTATTATTATAACCAAATTTCAAGTCTTGTGGTCTTTTAACTACCTAGACAAAGGTAGCGAGCCGTCAGGAATCGGTAGCCTATTTTCAAAATAACACTGACAAAACCTCGATGTGTACCTTATTTTCACTAGAAGGAATCTCTACAAAGAGATTTAAACTAAGAATTACAAAAACCATAGCAACTTTATTTATTCAACAATTATATAATGTTAATTAAGCTGATGGGAGCAAAAAGCCATAATTAACCTCTATGAGCTTTAAAGAGATCCAACTACTCTATGTTTAGCATCTAACTTATATAAAAGTCTATCATTTCTCGTTCTTTGCAAATTTAAAATCTTTACTAAAAAGATCTGCCAATGCTTAGTCTAATAAAACAAGCTTTGAAAATTTAAAGTCTATCATGGAAACTTGCAAACTCTTGGCTTTTTCAAGCTAGAATTCGCTTTTTAAATATTCTTGTATAAAAGACTAGCAAAAGCTTAAATTTATATAAGTTAAGGGGCAAGCTAGAGCGCAACATGCTCGATCAAGTCAAAATTTATTCCTTAAAAAGACAAAACTACGTGTCAAAACACTTATTCTATTTTTCAAAAAAAAATTGGCATATTTTTGCTATTTTTGGAGGAAAAATGGGGTTACGTGAAGACAAGGCAAATGCAAGTAAGATCGAATCGAAAGACCCCCCCCCCCCTCATACTACAACTACACATTGTCCTCAATGTGAGACTATCACCCCCATACTAATTTCAAGGCATAATCCAAATATTAAGGGGTCTCTACGCAGATCTAAAGCCGTTTATTAATTATTCTAATAGATAAACATTAATCAATAAGAACTAGGATATCGGATTCCTATATATAAGCATGCGAAGGATTGAAGATTGAGTGAACAATGGAAAAAACCACGAGCACGAGAGCCTTCAAAATCCAGGTAATCCTAGACATAAAACATAAAACACGAAACACGAGAAAGAAAGAGGCGAGCCTCCTCACATCACACTTATTCATATCTATTATACTAATATACTATTACTAAGGATAAGCATGGGTTGTCACCCACGAACGCTTATTTTTGTTAACCGAGTCTTGAGCCTGACTCTATCCCCCATACTTGGGCTGGTCAAGAAGGATAGAAATGGTGAAACGGAACATCCAAGATAAAAATCTCCTCTCCATAGATCATCAACGGGCTTTCAGAATCATAAATAAGCTGAAAACTTTAAAACCCCGATGAGATTGAAGATGAGGAGATTTTTCCTCTTTTGAAATGAGAATTCCATGATTGAAAACTTTGTCCTTATTTTTGGATGAAAATGGAAGCAAAGTGTCAAACACTGGATAAAGGGTGGGAGGGTGGGTAAAACATTAGGCACATGAACATAAAGTTCTCTTGTCGAATTATCATAAATATCATCCACCACTTTTGTAGTCAAAACTCCCATATTGGGCACAATATCAAAGTAAACATCATCATCTGGAGGTTTTTTAGGAGGACGAGGAGATGATGGAACATTGTAAAAATCAACGTGAAATGATTCATACTCAAGAAGGGAAATAGAATCATCGTTAAGTAATTCTTCAAGAAAAAGAACATCCCCCTCCGAGTCATAATCGGCATTCTAAATACCCGGTGGTATTGAGTCATCCGGAGCAAGAAATATATCGATATCCTCTATAAGAGAGTCACTATCCTCAACGGGGATAGGAGATGGGGAGAAAGATTAGATAAAAGCATCAGGAATCTCAAAGTTAATTTCTTTCAGAAGTCAAGGAGATGAATTATCATATAACAATTTATCAACAAGACGAATATCTTCCTCTGGATCAAAGTCGGCTTCATTAATTTCTGGTGGAATCAAATCTATATGAAAGAGTTCACCGGATAACTCCTCGAGAAGTGAGTCAATCTTAGGAGAAGAAACCATCGAAATATCTCGATTAAGCAAAGATTCTATAAGATCAAACTCGGCATTAAAGTGATCATTATCATTTCCTTGTGGAATTGAATCGATCTCATTATAAAGCGGATCTATCTTACTAGAAATGATTTCTTCATCAAATTCAAAAAGAGGGTTCAAATAAATTTTGAAATTTTCCTTCGGAATGTCCTCCTCAGAAAATTACTCGTCGTCACTAGAAGTAAAATCGTCGTTAGAATCAAAGAGAGGATTAGAGAAAGTCATAAAATTAGGAGAAAAATCATCACAAACGGGCACATCACACTCACTTTCATTATCGGATAAATCCTCGGACAAATCCTCGGACTCACTTAGGGTTAGGTTAAGGTCCTTAACACTAGACTCATTTTCTTCGTCCGATTCCGTTTTCGGAATAGTGTTAAGATGCTCATCCTCCATTATGAGAGAGTTCGTAATCGGTAAGTCGGGTGTGATTGCAACTGACAGAGGAAGTTCAGAAAGAATATCTCTCAAAGGAATAGAACTTTCCTCGTCATCGTCATCATAGAAAATAGGAGGCTTCCAATATTGAGAACTAACTTTAGCTGCCTGATCTTCTTGTTTTAGTTGAATTCCATTAAGAATTTGCAAATCATTAATAAGTTTGAGTAGCAATTCTTGTATATTCTCTGGTTGATTTTGCTCTTCTTCCATAACTTGATAAATTTTAAGAAATCTCTCCTCAGCTAGCAATAAAGCCATACTCTTTTCTTTAGGATGTATTTGATCATACTTCTTTAAAAAGACTTGTATAGCTTCAATTAGATTTTCTCTAGCTTGCAACATTTCCGTACTTGTTTCTTAAGGGGGTTGATGAATGTCGGAATACTGCAGGGGTTAGAATTGGTCAAAATCAGAAGAATTAGATTTATAAAAAAGATTAGGTTCATAGTAATTTTGATTCATCGGCTGACACTGAAAAATTTCATGAGTACCCCCACAGTTTTCACAACAAAGATATTGTTGTGAAAAACTTAGTGAAGTTTGTGGAAAATTATTATTATCAAAGTTTTAATTAAAACACGAGTCCTGATTGTAGACAAACGGAACTTGAGGTGGACAATCATAACCATAGTGAGCATCGTTCCCACATAACACACAAGAATACGTCTGGTACTGGGGTTGTGGAGGGTAGTCGGAAAAATTTAGAGAATCATTGAAAGAATTCGGATTTGGATCATAAGCGAATGAATCTCCATCTCCAAAACAGCATACAGAACAAACTTCATCCATATAATTTCTTCTACACCGCACACAAGTACACCGTTGAAACATATCACCAAACGGGCCTCCACACTTAAAACAACTACGTGGGGTGAATGTCGACATAAGAATTCAACAAATGAGGTTAAGAAGAGTATTTTTTTTAATTTTTTTTATGTATTTTAAACAAGAAAAATATTTTTGGTAACCGAAAGTCAAAAGTGTATGGTAGCTCTCTAGAAAACGTACAAAGAAGCAGAGGAGCGGGTAAGCGCGAAGCATTTTAAAAACCTTCTCCTTTCGGGTTGAAGTTCGTAGGATCGACACTCCTTATACCTCTCTTTTAGTTTGTTAATTAAAGATGAGCCGAAATGACAATTAACGAACGGTTATTTTCAATATTAAAATAAAAGAAAAATAAGGATAGAAGTGTAAAATATTTTTATATTTTTATATAAAATAAAACAAAAACTTTACGGGGAAAGGATCTTCAAGGCTCGAACACGAACAATCCCGCAAAAATCGTTACACCTCTCCCCGGCAACGGCGCCATTTTGATTCTCGTCCTTATACGTATCAAACAAATAACCCTCAAATGTATAATATATATAAAATACATATACGTAAGCAAAGTATCAAACAAATTATCCTTAGGAAAGAATAATAAGTAATTAACACGGGTATCGTTCTCCTCGGTGAGAGGTGAATGGAAATTCACGTTTATGTCAGGAATCGAGCTTGGTTATCATAAAAGATTTGGATTTGGTTTCTAATTCTAATAACGCAAATGGAAAGTAAATTTAAGGCACACTAATCTAAAAAGGCACAATTAAAACATTAAGCATTAAAACGATAACGGGAATTTTAAAAACGCGACTAAAACCTAAATTATCAAATTTTAACCTTAAAAATATAAATTTCAAATCTAAAAGTCCTAAATGTATAAAAATTATTTTTGAAAAAGAAATTATATTTTTTAGACTTTTATTTTTTTTATGAATTTAAAACTAATTTAATCTAAAAATATTATTAAAAATATTAAACTAATTTGTAAAAATCTGAAAAATAATAAGCTAAAGACAATAAACAGTTAAAAATCAAATAAGCTAAAAATCTCAAACTGTAAACAAGACATAACAAATAGATAGTGCAAAGGTATAACAGAAAAGTCCCAAGGGCGCAATGGTAGTGTGTGTGTTGTAAAGGTGAGGTCGCAGGTTCGAGTCCTGGACCTTACCTTTTTTATGAAATATATTTTTTTAGTTTTCTTTTTGAAAAAGCTAAAAATAAGACAAAAATTAGCAACTTTAATAAAATGACTTTTTGACAAAACCTGAAAAATAAGCTATAAAAAGCTTCTTAAAGATGGCAGTTTTTGCAAATTAAGTCTAATGACTTATAAGCTAACACTGATTTGGCTTTTTGGACTTGATAAGCAAAAGAGAGCAAATAAGCTAAAAACAGATCCTGAACTCAACCTAATAAACTCTAAGAACTAGGAAAATAAGCAAACAGAATAAGCTAAAAACATAAAAAAAAACTATAAAACGGATTAACAGATTTTTGAAAGGGCTTTTGGCCAAAGTTTAAGCTAGTTTTTAGTCACATAAGCTCTTGACATAAGCTAAAGTTTTAAAACAGCTAAAGACTAATACTAAAAGAACTCAAATAAGTTGAAATTCAGATTAAAAGCTAAACAAATAAGCTAGAAAAAGAAGTTGAAAGAGACAGTCTACACTACTTGGTATTTTGGCTTTTTGAAGATTTAAGCAAAAACTGTTTGAGGCTTTTTGACTTAATAAGCAATAGGCAAAACCAATAAGCTGAAACATACCTACACCTAGACCTAATAAGCACTTAGGACAATAAAACAAGTAAAAATAATAAGCTGAAAATCAGTTAAAAGCTAAAAGTCAGCAAACATAAAAAAACAAACTTTAAGGACTTTTTAACAACTTTTAAGCTAAATTAAAGACTAATAAGCACTCAGAAATAAGCTAAAACTTTAAAACAGATTAAGTCCTATGATCTAATAACATACATAAGCTAGAATTAAGTAAAATTCCTAAGGAAATAAGCTAGAAAGGGACTAAAGAAACTAGCAGACTCATACTTGTTTTTGGCTTTTTCTAAGATTAAATGACTACTTTGAGCTTAAATTTTAAGACTTAAAAGCTTACATTGACAACCTAAAAACTTGAAACAGCTTGAACTTATAGTATATTAAGCTAAGTTTAATCAAAATTAACTAAGGATAAGCTAAAACTTAACCACAAGATGATCTGCAAAATTGGACTTTTTAAGAAAGAAAAAAAACTAACAACTAGGCTTGATTGAATTGCATAAAAAAATGTTTAACCAAAGACTCAAACTCAAATCAGAATGACAAAGATGCATATGAAGCTCATTTTGAGTTCCAAAACCAAACCACAAACAGATTTTTAAAGAATTTAACTAATAAGCAAATTTAGGAACCTAAAAACTAGCAGATTGGAATTTTTGATAACACAATGTACAATACTATACTAAACCTACTTCTAGCTTATGAAAACTCACATTAAGGCCTAATAAGAGCTTATTAAGACTGATTCTGAAACCCAAAAGCTACACAAGCAGTATTAACTATGTTAAGACTACTTGTGCCAAACACCCCTTTAAAATCTTAAGAACCATTTTAAGCTTTAAACAGATTATGAAAAGTCTTCAATCATAAAAACATATAAATATCTAAGCTATAAAAAGACAAATAAGCAAAAAGATCATGAAAATAAGTACTAGAATAAGCAGATGCATAATAAGCAGTTTTAGATAATTTTAAGGCAGATTATATGAAAACTAATCCTAATGACATATAAACAATAAGCTGATCATATAAAGCTATAATAGAACATATTAAGCAAGATTAAACAGAAATAAGCAATAAAATAAGCTGAATCATATTTTAAGCTCTAAACTGCAAAAATAGATAACATGCCACAATCCTTTGCTCTAAACAAGGATCTATGCTCAATAGAACTTATCTACAAGCTCTAGCTTGTTTGCACAAGCTAGTAAGGTCTATAAGACCGTCCATTATTGTCTTATCATCCAAAATATAAGCTGAGGTAATATGAGAGTGAATTGAGAGTAAAGTGGCATATTCAGCTAAGCTTTTAGGAGACTTAGCTGAATAAGCAATTGCGTAGAAGGTAATGAGCTTATCTGAACTTATTTAAGTGAATCCAAAACACATGTTAACCAATTGCTTATAAGTAAAATAGGAATTTAACACAAGATATTAAAGAAAAACTGAAATTTTATTAAACTTTGAAAAGGTTACAAGCTGAAAATGAAATTACAATATTGAATAAACAAGTAAATAAGCTAAATTACACTACTCCTACTCCTCAATCTAACAATTTTACAATGAGAAAAACTATCCCTATTTATAGAATAAATATGTGAAGGGGCGTCTTGAGGTATGCTTCTTTTGTGAGAGACTTGAGAGATGCCTTCAATCCTTAATCCTGGCCTTCCAATCTAAACCGCCTCATTTCCATCAATCTTGGACCCTTGGATTATGTGCATGTCACATCCTCCATTCACAATGCTAGTGATTGCCAACATGGCTAAATGGATGTGTCAGACGTGTCATGTATTAGCTTCTAGAAGCAAAGGGGAGTGTGTGTGGGTGAAAGGGATTTACCCTGTTGTTCGTTGTTGAGGTAAAATGGGAGGGAAAATTGGGGAAGATAAATAGTAATTACTTTGACCCGTTTTTATATATGTTGACTTGACTTGGGTCTAGGGTTATAAGATTTGGGCTTTGACTTTATATTGGATTGGGCCAGGAATGAGGATAATGGATTTATAGATTGATAAAAGGCTTTTGATTTTAGGCTTATAAGTTATTGGGCTGACCTGGCCCAATAAAATAGGTACGGGTTGGCCCATTAAGTATGCATATGCCTTCGGCCTCGATTTCTCATGCTTTTTCCATTCCCGTGCTCGGTTTTGTCCATTTTGCTTCGTTTTTGTCCTTTTTGTGGCATATCCATACCTGCAAGACACAATACACGAAATACACATATACAACATTTTTTATGTATTTTTGGTCATTATTAGTCTTTTTAGCTCGTTTTATTAGGTAAAAGGTATGTGTATTTAAACACATACCAAAATCCCCCATACTAAGCTATTGTCGTGTCCTCACGCAATGTCATAAACACACACTTAGAAAACCAAAAATTTCAACCCCTTTAGACTAATTACCTCAAAAAGTAGCTAAGTGTTCATCTAAGGGGATTAAGAAATCACTAGTTTTGACAAGCTCATCGTTTTACCATTTTTATGCATTTATTATCATTCATTCATATCATAACTTTTAAGAAACAAGAAACACTAAAAGGATAAATTCATCGTACTTGATTTTTCACTTGCCCTAAACCAAGCTTAAAAACAAAATAATTCTTAAATACAAGTTAAGATGCTAACACTACTCATAAATGCTAATTGTGGATGCATAGCTACTTTTCGCTCCTTTATTCTTAGATCCACTAAAGATTGTATTATTATTATTTGTGACAAATAAATTAATGTCTTATTCATATAAAGTAAACCTGGTTTAGACCACAATTAGTTTGAAATCCTTTCCTAAAGATACGATATGGTGAGAATAAGGTCCACATTAAGGTTATAATTTCGCATGATTTAGGGGTTATTCTTTTTATTTCATCCGGAACAACTCAACTACGAGTCCAGAGATGGAGGCTTTATTTAGATATCCCGGAGTCAAAATTTGGCTTTATACTTATTATTATTGCAACATTATTAAACCTCGGTCCTTTAAACAACTGCCACATAGGTATACGAGCCGACCATGGTTCAGGAGTCTTATTTCGACCTCGGTGATCCTCGACCTTTTTGAAGGCTGCAACATCGGTTATGAGCCGGCAAGATGCAGCAAACTTTTATCAGTCTCAGATTATTATTCTTACTATGGGCCTTCTTTTGAAGACTACCACATTAGTTATGAGCCGGCAAGAGACAGTAAACTTTTATCAGCCCACAGTTTTTATTATTATTATTATTACCTCCACCTTTTAAACGACTACCACATCGGTTGTGAGCCGGCAAGAGACAGTAAACTTTTATCAGCCCACAGTTTTTATTATTATTATTATTACCTCCACCTTTTAAACGACTACCACATCGGTTGTGAGCCGGCAAAAGGTAGTGGTCTTATTTCGGCTTCAGTTTATTACATAACTATTATTATTATAACCAAATTTCAAGTCTTGTGGTCTTTTAACTACCTAGACAAAGGTAGCGAGCCGTCAGGAATTGGTAGCCTATTTCCAAAACAACACTGACAAAACCTCGATGCGTACCTTATTTTCACCAGAAGGAATCTCTACAAAGAGATTTAAACTAAGAATTACAAAAACCATAGCAACTTTATTTATTCAACAATTATATAATGTTTATTAAGCTGATGGGAGCAAAAAGCCACAATTAACCTCTATGAGCTTTAAAGAGATCCAACTACTCTATGTTTAGCATCTAACTTATATAAAAGTCTATCATTTCTCGTTCTTCACAAATTTAAAATCTTTACTAAAAAGATCTGCGAATGCTTAGTCTAATAAAACAAGCTTTGAAAATTTAAAGTCTATCATGGAAACTTGCAAACTCTTGGCTTTTTCAAGCTAGAATTCGCTTTTTAAAGCTTCTTGTATAAAAGACTAGCAAAAGCTTAAATTTATATAAGTTAAGGGGCAAACTAGAGCGCAACATGCTTGATCAAGTCAAAATTTATTCCTTAAAAAGGCAAAACTACGTTTCAAAACACTTATTCTATTTTTGAAAAAAAAATTGGCATATTTTTGCTATTTTTAGAGGAAAAACGGGGTTCCATGAAGACAAGGCAAATGCAAGTAAGATCGAATCGAAAGAATTCGGATTTGGATCATAAGCGAATGAATCTCCATCTCCAAAACAGCATACAAAACAAACTTCATCCATATAATTTCTTCTACACCGCACACAAGTACACCATTGAAACATATCACCAAACGGGTATTTTGGCTAAACAAATAAGCTAGAAAAAGAAGTTGAAAGAGATAGTCTACACTACTTGGTATTTTGGCTTTTTAAAGATTTAAGCAAAAACTGTTTGAGGCTTTTTGACTTAATAAGCAATAGGCAAAACTAATAAGCTAAAACATACCTACACCTAGACCTAATAAGCACTTAGGACAATAAAACAAGTAAAAATAATAAGCTAAAAATCAGTTAAAAGCTAAAAGACAACAGACATAAAAAAAACTTTAAGGACTTTTTAACAATTTCAAGCTAAATTAAAGACTAATAAGCACTAGGAAATAAGCTATAACTTTAAAACATATTAAGTCCTATGATCTAATAACATACATAAGCTAGAATTAAGCAAAATGCCTAAGGGAATAAGCTAGAAAAGGACTAAAGAAAATGGCAGACTCATACTTGCTTTTGGCTTTTTCTAAGATTAAATGACTACTTTGAGCTTAAATTTTAAGACTTAAAAGCTTACATTGACAACCTAAAAACTTGAAACAGCTTGAACTTATACTAAATTAAGCTAAGTGTAATCAAAATTAACTAAGAATAAGCTAAAACTTAACCACAAGATGATCTGCAAAATTGGACTTTTTAAGAAAGAAAAAAACTAACATCTAGGCTTGATTGAATTGCATAAAAAATGTTTAACCAAAGAATCAAACTAAAATCAGAATGACAAAGATGCATATGAAGCTCATTTTGAGTTCAAAAACCAAACCACAAACCAAGTAGATTGGTATTTTTGATAACACAATCTACAATACTATACTAAACGTACTTGTAGCTTATGAAAACTCACATTAAGACCTAATAAGAGCTTATTAAGACTGATTCTAAAATCCAAAAGCTACACAAGCAGTCTTAACTATGTTAAGACTACTTGTGCCAAACACCCCTTTAAAATCTTAAGAACCATTTTAAGCTTTAAACAGATTATGAAAAGTCTTAAATCATAAAAACATATTAATATCTAAGCTATAAAAAGACAAATAAGCAATAAGATCATGAAAATAAGCACTAGAATAAGCAGATGCATAATAAGTAGTTTTGGATAATTTTAAGGCAGATTATATGAAAACTAATCCTAATGACATATAAGCTATAAGCTGATCCTATAAAGCTATAATAGAACATATTAAGCAACATTAAACATAAATAAGCACTAAATAAGCAATTAAATAAGCTGAATCAGATTTTAAGCTCTAAACTGCAAAAACAGATAACATGCCATAATCCATTGCTCTAAATAAGGATCTATGCTCAATAGAACTTATCTACAAGCTCTAGCTTGTTTGCACAAGCTAGTAAGGTCTATAATCCCGTCGATTATTGGCTTATCATCTAAAATATAAGCTGAGGGAATATGAGAGTGAATTGAGAGTAAAGTGGCATATTCAGCTAAGCTTTTTGGAGGCTTAGCTGAATAAGCAATTGCTTAAAAGGTAATGAGCTTATCTGAACTTATTTAAGTGAATCTAAAACACATGTTAACCAATTGCTTATAAGTAAAATAGGAATTTAACACAAGATATTAAAGAAAAACTAAAATTTTATTAAACTTTGAAAAGGTTAGAAGCTGAAAATGAAATTATAATATTGAATAAACTGGTAAATAAGCTAAATTACACTACTCCTACTCCTCAATCTAACGATTTTACAATGAGGAAAACTATCCCTATTTATAGAATAAATATTTGAAGGAGCGTCTTGAGGTGTGCTTCTTTTGTGAGAGACTTGAGAGATGCCTTCAATCCTTAATCCTGGCCTTCCGATCTAAACCGCCTCATTTCCATTAATCTTGAACCCTTGGATTGTGTGCATGTTACATCCTCCAATCACAATGCTAGGGATTGCCAACATGGCTAAATGGATGTGTCAGACGTGTCATGTATTAGCTTTTAGAAGCAAAGGGGAGTGTGTGTGGGTGAAAGGGATTTACCCTGTTGTTCGTTGTTGAGGTGATATGGGAGGGAAAATTAGGGAAGATAAACAGTAATTACTTTGACTCGTTTTTATATATGTTGACTTGACTTGGGTCCAAGGTTATAAGAGTTGGGCTTTGA
>BQNB010089116.1:9037-27488 GCA_026074375.1 Tanacetum coccineum
AGTGCTATAAAGGCTTGCCCTTCAGGTGTCCGACCAAAGACCACCTAACTAGTTTCGACATGACATATATCCGTTAGTTCTTGGAAAACTCGAATTAGTAAGTGCTTCTTACCCGGATAGGGATAATTAGTCCCAATAGATCTATTTATTCACTGGCCCTCACTTAACCAACAGGATGGTTACAGCAATTAACGGTTCATAATAAATAGTGGTCTAGTCGCTACTTAGGCAACACGTAAACGAGGGAATTCTCACGTATAGTACATGTGTCCAATTTTAAAAACAAGCAAGGTTTCTCACCTCAAGTTATAAAATAATTATTCAAAACAAGTAAAAGTGGGGCTATGAACTCACCTTGAGTTGGTGAAATGAAAGAGTAAACGTCTAGGAATATGATCACACGGAAATGAATGACGGTACACGAACGCAACCTAAGAGAATATAGGTTTCGACTTAGAATCGGATCGATAGGAAAATACGGATATTGTACAAATGTTTATGTAAAAATACTTTTGTAACTGTCCTTATAATTAAAACGTTAGTGATCGGTTTTGTGGTCGGAGGTATACTTATATATAAAATATATATAATGTCAATTAATAACGTTCAAGTAAAATATATTTATACATATATATTGTTCGGCATTTTACCCAATAATCCCAAATAGTGATTTAAAACCTTTTGATTATGATGTTTTTATATCTTTAATTTACACACTTCCCGATAGGTCACCCATGCTAGTGCTTCTCTCACACCAGCACGCTTAACTGTCGGTATTTAAATTAAATATGTATGTAGAAAACATAAATATGTATTTTAATGTATTTATATAAGTTAAGTATATATTATTTATCATTTATAAATAATATGTTTTTCGGAAAAGTTTTATAAAAATATATTTTCACAATTTAATCTAAGTATATAATTCTTATAAAATTTCGGCATGACCCGTTCGTGTTTACACATTTTCCAAAGTCGTAGACTTTAATAAAAATCACTTTTAATTTATACTTCTCAAGTTCGATCAATCAAAACTCTTTATAACTAGCCCTATACGCAAAAAATGTATTAAATAAGTTATCGGTTCATCAATAAGCTACAATAAGCTCCTGATAAGCCCAAGTAAATTAAACCGAGCCACATAAGCTCAAGAATAAACTTGTGATGTCGGGCTTTAGATGTGGGACGCGGCTAGAAGCACAAGCAAACGATATTCGGGCTTATTTATTAAGCCGAATAAGTTCGTCATTTGTCCTTTCGAAATAAGCTAGAAAATAAGCTTATATATATAAGCCGAAACAAAATAAGCTAAACAAATACTTCTCCTTTCTTTTCTAGTTGAGCCGAACCAAACAATAAGCCCATTAAACTCAAAATAATCAAATAAGCTTTTCCAAAAGCTTATTAACATAAGCTGAACATAATAAGCTATAAGCTAGCATTTTTATTATACAAAAATAACCACGATCATAATACTATACTTTCCTTATATTTTCTTTTACTATTTTCGAGTAGTATGTGTTAGCCTCAAAATATTGAATCGAACATGAAGTTCGTTCATTATGTATTTAAGTTTCGGTCAATCAATTAGTTAACGTCATAATAGAAATGTATCGGGAATCAGGCTCGATAGTTAATCTAATATTGTATATGTTTCGGGTTTAATCCCAAGCAAAACCCGAGCCCGGGTCCTAGTCAAATATCCCGAACGTCACTTATTGTGTCGGGGTATATAAGTAACTTTTCCACCTAGGAAAAGTTAGTGGTTGATTTCATTTCTAAATAATTCTTTTTCTCATTTCTCTTTTTTCTCTCTAACCTATCTCTTCTTTCTCTCTCTAGAAATCACCCCTTCTCTTTTCTTGATCGATTCGTGGTTTGTTATATGAAGTGGAAGTGATTATCGGGATTCTACAATTGGTATCAGAGCGCTTACCCTTAACGTTAGAAGAGAAGTCCTCTAACATTTGGTTTTTCAAAAAGTTGAACACAATTTTTTAAGAATTTCTCGATGACAATTCATAATCTTTCAAAAAGTAGTGTTCAACACATTCATCCCCTCACACATATGTTTCAAAAGACAACACTTACTCAATTGGTCTTATTTTTTAGGGGGGTTTTTTCGAAAAACAAAGTTTAATGTTTTGGATACATCAACAACACAACTCTTATGTATTCAAAATATTATCAAAAAGTTTCCAACCATTCATGCTGATCATATTATTCTCCCCACAATGAAGAATTTTCAAGACATATTTTAAACACAAGGATTTCAAAACTAATGTTATATTATTTAAAATAAGGGGACAAAGTAATTACAATATGATCTAATCGACTCCCAAAGTGCTGAACAGTAAAAACAAGGTTTTATGGTTCGAATCTTATACCAAACACATCTTAATTTCAACGCGAATTCTAAGTGAAAGGTTGTTAGGTTTAGGACATCAACCTATGATCCAACCCAGAACCGAGGAATCTACCCAAGGATAAATCAAAAAGTTTAGAAATAGCCACTCCATTAGTATATTGGAGATAATGTATATGGGAATAATGCCCGACAAAGATTTAGCTAACACTGGAACAATCACAACAAGGTGTTAGTAATGACATCTTGGTAAGCATTGAAGGCGTTGAAGAATGAAAAAGAATGTTTGATAAATATAATCTAAAAACATTAATAATATTATCTATCCTCACTTTACCGTTTTGATAATCACAAAATATAAAAACGTTCAACGTAAAATTAAACGTAAACAAGTATTTAGTAGTAAATATTCATTTCAATCTTATATCACTCCAAGGTATGAATAAACAAATGCTTGATACATAATCTGATTAATGAAACTTTTATAAAATGTTGTAAACTTTTTATAAACATCACAAAACATTTTTTACATTTAAAAGAAATGTTTTATTCAAAATAAACATTTTGAATTTCAGTTTTTTGAACCTAAAACGGCTAGAAATGGTCCAGTAAACACCTCCCCTGAATAGGACAAAAAAGGAGCGTCTAAATAAGGGGCGACCCCCTTAATTACATGGGCGGCCCCCTTAATTTTAAGGGGGGCGGCCATAGACCCCGCTCCTCTAGTCTGTCCTATAAATACTGGACTATTCCCTAATGCTTTTCTCACCTTTTACACTGATTCTTTCTGCTTAAAACAGCCCACATATCCTCTTTAAAATCCTTTGATCTTTTAATCATTTAGCTTTGTTTCCAAGTGATCCAAGCTCAATTCCTCAAGTGCAAGAGAAGAATACTTCCATCATCTAGTGAAGAAGTATTACACCCCAAAATCCATATTGCAATCTTGTTGCATCCATATCATACCTTGTAAATCTTTTGTAAATCTTGTAAAGTTGTGTAGTTGTTAGGATTTGGTGATTGTTGTAAGTATAGTTGGATCTTGGTGATCCTTTTTAGTAGTGTTAGATAGTTGTGATATAAGTAGTGTGGTGAGAAGAAGTTGTGAAGGTGTGAAGTTGTGAAGATTGAAGAAGTTGTGTAGTCATGATCAAGGTGTGAAGATAAGTTGTGTAGTGAAGTTGTGAAGTAGTTGTGAAGTTGTGAAGTCGTGAAGTAGTCGTGAAGTTGTGTTGTGATAGATTGGTTCTAGCTAAGATTAGAACTCGACATCTAGCTTAGTGCCGAAAATTGATATAAGCAACGTTGTGTATGGTTTTCTCTGCCATAAGGGAGCTTGTTGACATAGAGAAGAAAACTCTCGAGTTTGGTGCTCGGGGAGTGGAGTAGGCCGAAGAAGAGCTTCGTAACCGAAACACTATAAATCCTTGTGTTGCGGTTTGATCTTTCCAACTCTTATCTTTTATTTACTTCTACATATTTACATTGTTTATATTGTGCAAGTAATGAATTCACAAAAAGTCAAATCTAAATTTTTATAAACAAATTTTAAATATTAAATTAAAAAGCGATAAACTATTCAATCCCCCCCCCCTTTCTAGTTTTCCACAATTTGTATCAAGAGCCATGTTAAACAAGATTTTTAAAATAAATTGTATTTTAAAACTTAAATCGATCTATGGAATTGGAAAAATATTTAGAAGGGCAATCTATGCAAAGACCACCACTTTTTGAAAGTGATGGATTTATTTATTGGAAAAATAGATTTGAAACTTATGTGAAGTTAAAAGATCTTGATCTTTGGCATGTTATTACCGATGGTGATTTTCCTCCTATTCAATTTAATCCCGAAACTAAAAAGGATGAAATTGTATCTTTTCATAAACATAGCATGAATTTCACCAATTGTCTTCCCCATGTTATGCATATTGTAATTTCTTACAAATCCCACAAAATCTTTAGTAAGGCCATTAAGAATTAAGCCAACTGTGATATCTTGTGGTAGTACATAACCAAGATGTTCCAGTTTCAATATCCTTTCATCTTAAAGGAATAGTCATGCAATCCGGTTTACCACTCCTCTTGTTAGCAAGCCATGGAAAGATTAGATTAAGTCAACTTCTCCACTCCAGTTGTTTTCCAACAAGATCATATGCGAAAGCCGCCTAGCGTTGAGAACATGCTTTTTACCAAATGCACTTTTGACTGGGATTTTGTGTTACCATATGGGGTTACATACTTATTTGCAATAGCTCGATAATGGTATATCATTTTTGGGTACGTTCTTTTTAGGTCACACTATATGGGAATCTGTCAGGGTATGTAGGTGTTTGGATCGTGGAGTTGGTGAGGTGGCGGTGGGTTTAGGTGGTGTGAAGTCGTATGGTCCTTGACCGGGCTGTGCTCACTTGGTGGGGACTAATGGTTTTACTTGGTGACTTTGTAGAAGCCGCGTCCTCCTCTTGGAATACATATCATTTATCGGTATAGTACAATTCAAAACTGTCTATGTAGTATCAGGGTCATACTCCCCAACATAAGACAAGAATTCATAGGAGCATCATATAGAGCTGTCCACTGATGCCACTATATCTGAGTTCAGACAACAGGCTCTGAGAGCAGGACGGGTTTAAAGGATTGTTTAATGACATGCATTTTCTTCTCGAATCTCAAGACTAACTTAAGTCGAGCAAACCAGTCATTGAAATTATTACCAAAAAGTTTTTCTTTTTCAAATATCGACCTGAAACGTTTCCGAATGGTTTATGTTTTGAACAGGTAGTGCCATCTACAAAAACATAAAAGTTAAGAATGAATTTAGTATTTTGATATTACTCATTGAAGAAAATTAATTACCACGTTTAGTTAAGAAACAATTATTTCCTAAGGGTTTATGAACACTTGACAGACCCTCACCACATCAGTTGATTGCTAGTGATGGTGTCATTAAAAGGAAATCATACGATTGATAATCATAACTGTTGCAATTCCTAAACATATGGGACTTTACTTTATTACAATAAATATTAGTAAGCATGCTTTCATCCATCATATCGCCGGTGAGTAAGTACAAGGTTCTCTATTAAGTAAACAGACGTCTCTAAAGTTCTCTCGCTAAGTGCGCAAAGAACGTTAATTATGTTAACACTCACGTTTCCGAGATAAAAGCGTATAATTCACCTTGTCGATTGGCAAAACGCATACAACGTTCTCCTGCATAGATAGATAAAGATCTATTCAAGTGTTTTTCCAAACTGGAAGATGGCAACAACTTAGTTGAAAAAGATTATTTTAATTTGACTGGTCAAAACATGTACGGAATTGAAGCTTCCAGTAATCTTCGTATCATTGATTTTAGAGTTAATAAACTTTATTATCTCAATTAAAGCGCTAGATTGGTGTGACTGGTTTTATAAACTAATTAATCATCGTATCTTCTATCATAAATAGGTGAGACCTCGATACAATGATGATTTCAACGGATTTTAAATAGTAAAGATCTTTTGCTTTTTTATTCGCGGGACAAAGATTAAAGATTGATTAAAAATCATTCAAAACCCTAGACATGAGCGACTTCCCTATAGATATAAAGGTAAGAAACTCAACGTAGTAGGTATTTTAGGCGTAATGGTATCTACATGACGAAGGCTCTGATGAGTCTCCAACGAAATATATCCTTGATATTAGTACTTTTGCAAATTACGTCATTGATAAAAATTTAAAACTTTACTTTTAAAGAGTACATTACAAACTAATAAATTGCTAGTCTAGTCATGGAAGGTTTTATATCGGATGTAAGCCGAATCCACTTTTGACCTTTTGCATTAGATAGTCCATAATAAATCTTATTTCGATAATCATTAGTCATGTTTTTATGTTTGTTTTCCAAAAACCCTTTTATTTTCTCACAAGTCAAGAAACTTTAAAATTTAAAAAACTTATAAACATCAAATAAACTAGATAAACATTTATATATAGAACACACTTAACGAATGTAGGCATGCTCAAAGACATAAATAAGATCCTAGTTATCTAAAACAATAATACAAATGTGGATTTATTCACATAGAAGGCTTTCTGGATCCAATGACGTGGCCACATCATGTTTTAATTCGATTGCGTTAAGCCTTTATATAAATAAATACATATATCAGCATAAATCTTTTACTATTTTTAGGGCCCCATTATTCATTAATAAGGTTTCCCGAATTCATGAATCATGGATATACAAATTTAAGGAAAATATTTAAAATTATGCGAATATTTAACATATTTAAACCAAACTTTTAACAAATTAAGCAAGATAGTTAAAGATTTAATATTAATCCATGATAAAATTTGCATGATTTTATCATGGTTCTATTAACAATAAACAAAAACTTAAAAACATCAACAATTTATACATCAAGGATTTCGTAAATTGCATACACCTAGATCTCGTTTAATTTAATTTTATTAACTATCAAGATCAAATCTTTTTAAAAAAACAGAACGCCACCGGGGCATTTAAATTTCTCACGAAACCTAATTTGTCCATGTATTACTTTTAATTAAAGGATTCTACACGATGGTTGTGATGCCCATTAAGGGTTTGATATGATCTAATAAACGATTATTAACGAGTACCAGCGGAAATTATAAAATTCATGTAGAACCACATTATTAACAAGTATTGAAGGTGTATACCTTTTAGCCCGAAACCGATACACCATTAAGGTAAGTTAACACCGTCTTCTATATACGCGTGTGTATTACGTCACATGCAAAATCCTCCAAGGTTAAACAAGCATCTTCTAAGTCGACAACTAATACGTTCTTAGCCAAACAATAAAGTATGTAGTTACTAGTGGTTGTATTAGCAAACGAATACGAATTTGACAATCACCAAAACGGAGACTCCTTTTCTTCTAATGGGATGTACAAAGAACAAAACAAAACCTTTAGGTTTTGAGTTTGGTCGAGCAAAGATGCACCCAAAACCACGAAACCCCTTGGTGGGTTTTCGTGATGCTGAACGAACAACTGAGGAACAAAACAAAACCTTGTGGTTTTGAAAACGATCGAGCAAGGAAGAGAGCAAGAGAGATTTTAGGTATTGAATCATTCACACGTGTTCGTGAATAATGGCCCAAGATTTTATATAGGGGTAGCTCTCGTCCCTCATAGGCGGTGGAGTTCTCAACTGACTAGTAGACTGGAGGGGTGAAACCCCCACCCTTACTATTATTTTCGTATTTTATTATTAGTCCCTAAACCCTTTTAATGACTTCTAGGATTTATTTTTCATGTGTATAAAATCACTATTGAAACGCAATGTTCTCGTGAATGTAATGTGTGCGTCCCTTAGGCTCGAAAATTAATACTTAGTCGGGACTGATATATATATACGATTGGACCCTTCATTTCCCAAACAATAACAACTTTGAAGAATGATGATATTATATATCTTGATCGATATTGAGACCATGAATTATCTTCAATGAAAATTTTATTTCCCATATATATGTTTACCTTCACCTACGTCCACTACTTCGTCAAGTAATTTCAACTTAGTCCCAATCAACATTGTCTTTCATTTTTGTAATCTAAACAAAACAACCAATTAGGGCAAACAGAAATTAAGGTCCCACTATAAATTAGATATTAAGAACATTCACCAACATTTCAAAACGAAGAATAAATACTCACTTTAATCAATGTCCGAGCGTCAGTCGGCAAGATTCCGATTTGATCTTAGTTGTTGGACAAGAATGAATACGGAGCTCGTAAAAATAGGCGGGAGTATAGAACGTGACAGAAAATGTGGATACCACCCAAACCATTTAGTAAAGAAAGGTTGAGTTTAAAATGTTCGCGACATGGTCCTTAATGTGGGTTGGGGGATTATATGTATTAAAGTAACGGAATTGCCCTTGACTAAAGGGAAAGATAACAAAAAAAATAGATGGTGTTAGGGTCAAAGGACTGGTCAACCCGTTTGGGTCAACTACAGGGACGTCTGGTGTAATTAACAAGACAATAGGACGAAAAATGCAATTTAGACGTACCCGATGACCAAATGTAATTAACTCTGAAAAGTATTGTGAAAAAAGACATTTATGCATTTAATTTTTGTAATTCGGTATCTTATGCATCAAAATTTTGTTTTTTTATCGAACTCTTTCTAATTACATGTATCAAAATTTTAGTCTGCTTGAAAATATGAAAAAAATTATGAATATTCTTTTTTGCATTAAAAGTTAGCTTTCTTTTGCATTAAAAATGTTTTTGTTTATTTTAGAGTCAAACAATATCTTAACGGATTTAAAAATAAAATATAAGTATAACATAGTTGTTAAATAAAAACTTAGCAAAACTGAGTTTTTTAAAACAAAGAGTCTTCACTTTACATTGTGTTCTCCACTTTAATTTAGGAGAGAAAGGGAGTGCAAAGTAAAGAAACTACTTTTTTCTTATGTTCTTAAGTTTTTTTTATAAAAGGAAAGGGAATGAAGAGAAGTGAAAGTGAAGTGGAAACAAATGAAATTTGCATCAATTGTCACCCGCCCATATTTGGGGTGATTTGGAAGTAAAAGAGTTTTTTTATTTTAAGTGGATCAAAACACCTTTAATTGCTTTACCTTTTTCTATCTACTACAACCTTATATAAATTTTTTTAATATCTCCACACGAGGTTACAATTTATTTTATTCATATCTTTATTTTGCATCCATTATTTTATCCAATCGTCACCTTTGCCTCTTCACTTAAAGACACGAGATAGAGGTACATCTTACTCCCCTATCACCTCTTCCCTCCTTCATTTTCTTTTCTTTAAAAAAATATGAGACAGATGTGAATAGGGCGCTAATGGTTTCTTTTTTTCCTGTTCTCAATTGGTTTCTGTTTTGATATATATGACATCTTTAGAATAAGATAACTTTTAGTAAATGTTGTTTCTTTTTCTTTCTTAATTAACCATCTTAATACACTTCATGACCCAATAACTTTTTTGCAATTCAACAGTCACCAAACTTCAATAATACTCGGATTTGCAAACTGACAGTAACATGAAAACACTAGATAATGGATTGGAGGTAATCTTTGGACCTATTATTCTTTATGAAAACAAATAATACACAGAGTTGTTCACAACCAAGAGATTACGTGCAAACAATAAAATTTATCGCAATGAATCGTGCTTTACTAAAAAAACAAGATCAAGTGTAGTATGAGTGTTGCTTGTTATAATTTTTTCTTCCCATTGATCGAGTGCTTTGAATCGAGTCTATTGAATGAAATCCAAGAGAATAGTGATGCAAATGGAATAACCAATGAAGCTAACGTGTGTTAACCATGTCGAAGAGGCTATTAACGTAGGTAGCAATCAAGGATCCGATGACGTAGAGTGGTGGATGGATGAGGTTGTTGTTGTGAGATGGATGGAGGGATTGTTGGATTGCAGGTGTTGAAGAAAAAAATGAAGTGAATGGATTTGAGGAGAAGAGAAAGAAATAAAGAGAGTAGTTAGGTGAAATTGGTCAAACATAACATCTTGGATGGAAACAACATTGATTTTTTGCCCCTTTCACATTTAGGATTCTCTCTTGCAATAAGTAAAAAAGAAACAAAAAGATTTCCTGTCTGTTAACATACTTGTTAGTAAAAAGCCCAATAAGCAAAAAAGAAACAGGCCCTTAGTGTCAATGCGATTTAGCGTCTGAAATACAAGTTCCACATAAGTATGGCTTGACAATACCTCACCAAATGATGTATGATCTCCTCATAACTCAATATATTGATAAAAGAGTCTTCCTTTTAATGTCAATGCGATTCAGAGCCTTCACTTTAATGTCAATGTGATTCAAAGTTTGAAATACAAGTTCCGCATAAGGTGTTCAGTTCGATATGGCTTGACAATACATCACTGAACGATGTCTGATCTCCTCATAACCCGATATACGGATAAAAGAATCTCAAGTATTTAGAAGGTCAAAAGCGAGAAAACCGCAAAAGCAAAAGGGATAAAACAAATCTTCATATGATTCAACATATTTTCAAAGTTGGTAAAAATATGTAACAATTGTCCACATTGTTTCCTAAAAAATAGTATGTCACTTACCTAACGTAAATTTTTTTAATGCACACATTTCCTAATATTGAATGTGAAAGGCATTGAGCGTTGTGATCTTTAATGTTTGTTTGGCGGCAATAAATAACTTTATCTATTTTTCCAAAATGCTCATTTTTCAACGCTTCATGAAGTAGCATTTAAGAGCGTTGAGTATTTAGAAGTTGTTTCACATTATAATTACATCTACATCAACGATATCAAACGCTTTTATAGAAGAGAGAAAAATTGTTATTGCTCGCTATTACTGCTCACTAATATTATAGAAGAAAATGTTTGTAGTGGAGTAAATATTATCTCTTACAATTAATGTGAAAACACATCAAAGAACATTTACTTTTAAAATTGAACTTAGGCCGCCAGACTTTCTACGAATTAGTGTAAGTTCATACTTAAACCATAAATTAAGTATGTGTAAATGTCAGGGTTGGCCCTGGGCATGAGCGAGTTGGGCGATCGCCCAGGGCACCATAAAAATTGGGGCATCAAATTTGTAGCGTTACGAATAGGTTGTATGCGATGAAGATGTCGTTGGAAAAATATGTTGCGTGATAAAACTCGTCCATACTGTTGAAAAACATCCTTACATTCGGAGATAGTTTTGCAGCGTCTATTATTGTGGGTGGCTGCAAAAAATGGACGGTTGTAGAAAATATCGGTGAAGAAGAATAGATGATGTAGAAGATTATTTTTGAGCACCCCTAACTCGCAGGTTTAGAAAAGAGCCTAGAAATCCGCCCAATTGACGTAGGGGTGTTCATCGGTTCGGTTATTGGGTTATTCGATTTATTTCATTCAGTTAGTTTGTTTAAATGTTGTTTATTGGTAAAACCAAAACTGTTAGAAATAAAGAAATGTTCTACTTGTAACCACTATTATAAAGTGCAGGGACTAAATATGTTAAGTAAGGAAAGTTTAGTCAACAAGCTAACCAAGGGCTATAAATAGTAATTTATGCCATGGTTAGATGTAACAACTTCATTTAATCAAAAGGCAAGTTAGGTAATTCTCTCTCTAAACACACACACTAATTACACCTTGATCTTCACACACTAATCATCAATCAAGATCTATTGGTTAATATGTGGTATCAAGAGCCAATGATTGCGGATTAGTGCTTATTTTAGTGTTTGATTGTGTTTGTGAGATTGAGATTTTGCTTATTTGTGCTTATTTTGGATTAAACCGAACCGAATAACCCGAATTACTTGCTTTTAATTATTTATTAGGATAACTATATAGATTTCTAGAAAGAAAAAAAAATTAAGGTTAACAATATTATTTTTATATTATCAAAGTTTTTTTAATGTTTTTTTATATAAATATATATAATTATGTAAATTTGGTTTTTGGTTTTTGGTTTTCAGTTTTTGATTCGGTTCAGATTTCATTTTGCCAAAACTATATCCAAACCAAAAACTAAGTATTTAATTCGGTTCAGTATGATTTTATCAAATTTCGGTTGGGTTACAAATTTAGTTTAGTTTTCTCAGTTTAGTTCGGGTTTTGAATTTTTTTTTGGCGAAACCCCGAATTCTGAACCACCCTAAATTAGAGGTGCAAATCCTAACCGGTTTTTTTAAAAACCGGTATAAAAAACCGTAACCGGTTTTTTAAAAAACCGGTTTTTTTAACCGAACCGGTTAAATATAACCGAACCGGTTAGACCGGTTTTCGGGTTTTTTACGATACCGGTTTTTTACCGGTTTTAAAACCGGGTTTAACCGGGTTTTTAAAAAAACCGGTCAACATGGAAGTCAAACTAGCCGTTTCATTTTTTTTTTTAAAAACCGGTTTTAACCGGTTTTTTTCGGTTTTTTTTAAAAAAAATCCCAACGGCTACTAGCCGTTTATACCCGTTTTTTTTGTTTTTTTTGTTTTTTGATGATTTTAGGGCATGACTTAGTACTATAAATACATGTAATGGGTTGGGGTTGAAAACACATCAAAAACACTCACTAATCTCTCTTTTTCTCTCTAATCGTGATATATATACTCTAATTTCTCAAATCCCGCTATAATGGAAAACTCACATTCACAACAAGCTTCCACTAATGCCTCCGTTTCTACTAGCCATGGTCGAAAAATTTACACAAATGAAGATGTGGTGCGAATTAGACCAACTACGAGAAAATGCGATGTTTGGTCTAATTACGATATGTGTATTATGATCGATGAGGTGGAAAAGGCGCGTTGCAAGAAATGTATGAAATTTTATAACCCCGCGTCTAACACTACACTCCGGACTCATAAGAACGGTTGTAATGCGGTTAGCCAAAATGATACGTCACAAGGTACTATTGGTGCGGATGGTCAAGTTTTTATATTTGATAATGATGCGGTTCGACTTGATTTTACGAAGTTTGTCATTCAACAAGCGCTTCCATTCAACCACTTCGACAACGTCAAGCTTACGGAGATCATCAAAAGGAGGCTACAACCGCGGTATCAACATGTAAGTCGTACTACTCTTAGAAGTGATGCTTTTAAATTATGGGAAACGGCTAAAAAAGATATTATTGATGGTTTTCGTGATTATAAATATGGTGTTTCTATAACTACGGATACTTGGACCGCACCACATGGTACGGCAAATTCTTATTTAGCCGTTACGGCTCATTGGTTTAATCCCGAATCTTGGTTATTAATGAAACGGACAATTGCTTTTAAACTATTTGGTTATCCTCATACGGGATCTAATTTAAGAAAAAATTTACATGACACTTTAATTGAATATAATTTAGATGATAAAGTTTTTACGATTTCACTAGATAATGCATCCAATAATACTAGAGCTATGGAATTGTTAAAATTACGTATAAAACCCGTTTTAGATGGTCTTTTTTTTCATTCCCGTTGTGTTGCTCATGTTATAAATTTATCCGTGCAAGCGGCATTAAAAATATGTGATAGTTTAAGGATGAAATTTAGGGGTTTATTAGTAACTATATATAGTTCGAGTAACGAACGACAAATGAACTATAGACGTTTTCGTAAACAATGTGGTGAAGAACCCCTAGGACCTTGCTATGATAATAATACTAGGTGGAATTCTACTTGCATGATGTTTGAAAATATATTACGACAACGTGAGACTTTAAACGCTTTTAATGAAACACTTGTTAATAGAAATAAGTCCGTTTCGATAAGCGACCAAGATTGGGATTTACTAAATGATTTAACTATTTTTTTACAAGTTTTTAAAGTGGCAACAACTATATTATCGGGTGTTTATTACCCAACTAGCTCATTAGTTTTAAATCAAATTTATGCTATGACGGAAAAATTAGACGAATTAAAAACCTCACCTAGTCAAATGTTTAGAAGAATGGTTAAAGTTATAAAAAAGAAATTTGTAAAATATTTTGCTAATTTACCTTTGGTTTTTACTTGTTCCGCCGCACTTAATCCATGTTTAAATGTTGGAGGCGTAGAACTTTTAATAACAAGAATAATGAACAATTTAGACTTATCCTTTGGGTTAGACGCTGACAACCCCGACCCCAACTATATAAACTCCCAAATTTTTATATTTAACGATAACTTTAAAAAATTATTTGGAATTTATGCAACAAAATATGGTCAAATACAAAACCCAATTGTTGATCAAATGCGGGCCGGATCGTCCCGAATGGCAAGTGACATTAATATAAACCTTTATAATAGTTTATTTGAAGACGCTACAAAGCGTCAACGAACATCGGCCCCAACAAGCGAGTTGGGACAATATATGGCTACAAACTTTTTAATAACTTTAAGGCCCGAAGAGTTTACAAACTTTGACATTTTGGCTTGGTGGAAAGAAAGGGAAATCCAATTTCCAATTTTATCCGCTATGGCTCGTGACTTATTAACGGTCCAAGCTTCGACGGTAGCTTCCGAATCGGC
Organism: Tanacetum coccineum; assembly: GCA_026074375.1. NCBI lineage: Eukaryota > Viridiplantae > Streptophyta > Magnoliopsida > Asterales > Asteraceae > Tanacetum > Tanacetum coccineum. The sequence continues at coordinate 23,401 of BQNB010089116.1, forward strand.
CTTTTCTATTAGCGGTAGAATTATATCGGAAAGAAGGTCAAGACTAACCCCCGAATCCGTGGAAGTATGTGTATGTTTGAAAGATTATTTGGACGGAGTAGATAGGGTACAACATGAAACATCGTTGGAAGGTCCGATATTAGAAGACGTTGAAGAAACTATAGCAAGAGAAGAAGTTGAATTAGGGATATCACCTCCGAATACCGAATTAGATGAAGGTGAGTTTGAAGACTTAGATATTGAACACGTAGATGTAGAAGATTTTTTGGAAGATTTAATGGATTGAGTATAACGGGTGATGGCAATGCCGAAGCTCGACATACTTGAGACTACTTGAGTCCAATAATAATTATTTCGGGTGAGGTCATTGACGGAAGCTCGGACTGTATAGTATTTATATATTTTTAGTTGTATTAATTGTATTGTTTAAAGTAAAAGATTTATTGTATTTTTTTTAGATTTTCCGGTTGCAAATAAAAAAGTTATGGTTTGTATTTGTTTAGTATGTTTTGTCCGTGTATTGTTTAATGAAATATTTGATAATTAACAAGTTTATTAAATAAATGTTCCAAGTTTTAAACATTCCGAAAAAACCGAATCCGTATTATAAACCAATTACGAACTTTTATAACCGAAAAAAATTGAACGGGAAAAAAACGGATTCCGATATTTTTATAACCGAAAAAAATCGATCCGAACATTTATATAACGAAAAAAACCGCGATTTCGGAAATACCGAAAAAACCACGAAAACCAGTTATTAAAAAAACCGGTTTTTTAAAACGTTTTGTACTAACGAAAACCGGTTTTAACCGATTTTTTTTTATTAAAAAAACCGGTTTTTTTAAAACCGGTTTTCTAATAACCGAAAACCGGTTTTAACCGATTTTTTTGCACCACTAATCCTGATACGATGGCAGAAACATGTTTAGCAAATCTTCAAGCAGGCCAAATGGCCCCTCTTTTTGAATTAGCATTTCCTATGTAAGATAATTACTACTTATTCCAAAACATTTCGATCCGAGAAGCATTTACAATTCATCAAGTCTTAATAACTTGATGCATTTAATTATTTAATGCAACTGTCATTTAAGAGCATTGATATTTATGCCTATAAAAAAGACTTAATTTATGTGTTGTACTAAATAGACACTAAATCCACTAAATAAACACAAATCAAACTTTTAATTTACTTTTTTTAATGCAGTCAAAAAGTCAGTAACATTGGAATTTGAAACTTACTTCAATGCAGTCAAAAACTCATTAAGTATTTTTGTCTTTTATTTATAACTCCTTACTTAATTATCTTTATTTGTAATATTTTTGAATTCCTTTTTCAAGTTCAGTTGCACCAATTTTGTTTTAAGTTCGAGCTTTTTGCCTAGTTCGATTAGTATATTCAATAAGTTCCTTGCTTACATAGTGTATCAAGTTAGCCTTTTATACAATAAGACTAGGTACAATAAAACTGATTACGCCATTGAATATGTAAATTAAAGACATGTACAATATCTAATCAAAAATTCGCAAGGCCGAAAAAGTAAAAAAAAAACTAAAGTGCCGTTTGGTTCGTGAATTTGAAATTTCGGGTTCGGAATTCTAAATTCTAGGAATTTGAATTCTTGATAATTAAAATTTCGGATTTTTAAAAATACTTACGTATGTTTGGTTGACATAAATTCATAATATTTTAAAATATGTCATTATTTATTATTGCAATTTTATAGAGAGTGACAGATAAGGGTGTAAAAAACCCGACCCGAACCCGATTAAGCCTATTCGGGTCAACTCGAGTAACTAGAATACTAAATAGGGTCGGGTATCGAGTTGAAATTTTTGGTAACATGGGTTCGGGTCGGTCCGAAAACATATTTTTTATATATATTTTAATATAAAATTTATAAATTTTCTATTTAAACGAGTAAATAAAACAATTTTAAGGCTAAACGTAATGGGACGACCTTTTGCGGTCGGTCGTCCCATGTGGCAATAAAAGGGACCTGGTCACCCCACTACGCCGACCGAAGCAAGACCTGGTCACCCCCAACCTTTGCAAAGTTAGGGTCTTCTGCACGACCTTACAATTGGAGGAAGATTTCGTATTAAAAAAAAATTAACTCTTTCTTTTATATTTTTATTTAAAAAAAAATAAACAATCCCCCATTCACTATAAAATCTCACTTTTTATACCATTTTTAATCACAAAACACATACATTTTATACATTTCATTATCTTTTTTAAATGGCTTGTTCAATACCACATAGCGACGATGAAATCCAAGCTTTGGTTCAATAATTATTAATGTAATGTTTAAAAAAAAAATTGTTTGGTGTCCTCTGCGGTCACCACTACATGTGTTTGGTCACTGTGTGGTCTAAGAGAGAGAAAGCTGAGTTGGCGCTGACGTGGGGGTGTCCTCTGCGGTCACCACTACATTATCCGTCTCATAATTATAGTCCACCGACAAAAAACACGTAGTTTAAGAAATATATCATCATTAAAGTTTTCCCCCTCTTACTTTTTACACAATGACACTTTTATCCTTAACCAATTAATTTATAATTTTTTTAAAGTTTGTAATAATAACGTCAAGTGAGGGTGATATGGTAAACTTAATCTAAATTCTCTATCTATTTTTGGAAGTAGACAATTAATTTGGGACAAACAAAAAAGGAAACGTGGACTATAATTATGGGACGGAGGGAGTACGTTTTACTCATATTCGGGTTGACCCGAATCCGAACGTACCCGACCTGATTGACCCGATCCGAATTGACACGAACCCGACTAACCCGAATTCAAATAGGGTCGTGTTTGGGATTGAAAAAATAACTAAAAATGTCTTAATACAGGTAGTAATATCTAATTATGAATTTTATGTTCGTATATATGTTTACACGTATACATATACTTTTTTATAAGTAAGTAAAAAGAAAAGAAAAAAATTCAACATTGGTATAACTGTATGAAAATTTTAATGAGAAAGTAAAATGTATTAATGATTAATATATTAATTAAGACGTTGTTAATGATTAGTCAAAATATTTTTATGAATCTATGTGTACACTAATGATTATATCATGATTAGTGTTCATTTAGTGAAAATTAAGTGTACATTTTGCATGCCATGACAAGTGTATTACACTTATTATCTCTCATACTTTTTCACTAATCATTTTTTGAAATGATAAATTTAGGTTTTTGTTTTAAGCATACAAATCATTTTTCGTCATTTAATGACTAAAACTTCTGTTAATAACTTGAAGTTTATTAATCTTTTGAGAAAAACTTGTAAAAAGTTTGTCATGCAATACAAAAAACTATATCAAAAAACTTTTTAAAATAAGTTTTAACTATTTTTCCTCGTTGTAGATGCTCTAATTCAATTTCTTATACCATTTAATACTCTTTGAGATATGTAAAAGGTAGCAAGTTGAGAATTAATAAACAAGGTTTGGTAGTGGAGACAAGTAACGACAGCGTATCAGTGTCAAGAATTGAGTTGAAGCTCAAATCATTTTTAGGCTAAAAATTATATTAATGCATATCTATATATAGATCTCATTCATTGAATTGATTTGTTGGATTTTCCAATCTTAGATGACGGAGGATTTAGGAGCTTCCACACCAAGGAATATTTCTTAATCAGTTCCACTAATCATTTAGTTAAAAGGTTTTATTACCACGTTTTTATTATATATTTAAAATTAGAGTTAACTACATAAATGATCCTTGTGGTTTGTTGAAAATTACAATTCATTTTCTATTTTTATATCGGATCCGGTCCCTTGGTTTTAACATGTCTCGGATTCAGTTCATTTGACATGAAATGACCAAAATACCTTCACCAAAAAATAAATAAAAGGTTGAAGGTTGGTGTTTTGGTTATTTAACTTTTATTTAACGACTGGATTTAATAGAATTAGACAAGTTTGACTAAATCTAAGACATGTTAAAACCATAAGGAGCGGATCAGATACAAAAATAAAAAACGTAATTCCAACAAACCATATGGACCATTTATGTAGTTAGCTCTTAAAATTATGATCAACATTTGTTAGCCTCAATTTATTGAGTCGAACAAGGA
>BQNB010089117.1:0-16505 GCA_026074375.1 Tanacetum coccineum
TGTTTTAACCCAAACCAATTGCTAATCTTTCTTAATCCTTTTTATATCAGATCTTAGGAACATATATTAACCATCCTTAATCAATTACACACGAAATAAAAGCTTGAAAACTTGTGAATCACTAGTCGAATCCAAAACAGACCCGCGCCCTATTTTTGGATTCTTTAACCCATTTTAGCCCTAACCATGTGCAAGGCACTTGCAAAAACTCCTTCTAGACACCTTGTAGCAGCTCACCCACCTGCTTGAACCTTCTCTTGGTCGAAATTAAAGGCACGTGACCTTCTTTTTTCTCCAATCAGCCGCGGACACCACAAGAACCATACAACACCATCAACCTAGCTTCTTAGACCTCCACATCTGGTTTTATATCTTCTACACAGCCCATACTAGACCCTCCATGTGTCTTGATCAGATTCTAAAGGTTGCTTACTCCTCTTGCTTCCAAACTAGTATAAATAGAGGCCATATGTGTTCATTTCAATTTGCACCACATCTCTTCTTTCTCAAACCCATAAGGCAGCAATCCTTTGCTCCCATATGATCCTAGGATCATTAAAGAAGTTCAAGAAGTGAAGCCCTAAAGAATTGAAGCCCCAGAGTAAAGATACAAGGCGTACGAGTGGAAACACTACCCGAAACGACCCATTTCCACCATTTTTGATCATTGAAGCTCAAACCCAGGTTTTGAATGTTCTAATGCTGCAAACTAACAAAGAACCCTTATAATTATCATAAAATCCTTAAGATATACTCTTGTAAACGTTTCATAACTAAATCATGCTCATTATTTCTGTTTTGATCCAAAAACCGTGGACTACCCCAAACCCAATTTCTCGGTTCTTTTCTTAAAACTAACATGTTTTATAAATGATTAAATATTGTTATAACATCTATCTAAGCATGCATTAACTAATGTTAAAGTAATAACTACATTATTGTTTGATGAAAGGAATATTGAACACTTAGAAAACCAACGTGTTTACGTTTTAAAACCGTAATTCGACCCGTTTTGGTTCCTAGCTTAACGAATTGTTATTTTAAACTTGCGTTGCATTAAAACTTCATATTTTAGTTTATTATAACTTATAAATATCTATTGAAATGTCAAAAGAAGCTTGCATGGCAATTTGGACATATTTTGTAATTATAATCCATGCAAGGGGTATATATTGTAACTTTATGAAACTTATAACTAAAGGGGCTGAATATGTCATTTTATTAAAGTTATAACTATTGGGGTCTATTATGTCACTTTTCAAAGTCCAAGGTTTACCTGGTATATCTTTCAAAGTTGAAGGACCAAAGTCGTAAAAATGCAAACTCCAAGGGCCTACATCTCTGTGCAATTTTATCAAACCCCAGGGTCAAAAATGAACACATTTTGAGAAAAGTAAAAATATCATGTTTAAAAACCTTACATGACATAACTTTAATTAACGCATCTCATGCTTAAAATTTCCCAGAAAATAATTTTTTTGACTAAAACACTTAAAACCAATCATCCGGAAGCAATATCGTAACAGATACTATGGGGAGCTACATATAAGGAGTTTCATTCTTGTATAAACATCTGACTGAGTGTTGGGGTTCTAACCTTTTAAAGTGCCTTGGCTCCTCAATTACGTTTACTGACTGACTTCTTCTGAATATTGATGGCCGAACATGAGGACAATAATTCCAAACTCTTCAATCAAACTCAAACTTCTTAAACCAAAGTTCTAAGTACAATCTTCCTAAGTACTTGACTTATTCACTCAGGTTTTGTGCACAATGGCTATTTTTGATCATTGTTACTTAACTAATATCAACATTCCCCGGTTAAGATTGTGATAAGGTCGTCAGCTTTCATTTCAGAATATTTACTACATCTACTACCAGGTGAAGTTCATAACCTTGCCTTTACTCATTTTACATGTTTTCATAAACCCGCAGGGGGATACATGCTTGTTATAAACATCTTTTACATACTCGAATATAATCTTATAACAATGTGATTACTTTTCAAAGACTTAGTGAAGTTCATAACCTCGCCTTTACTCATTTTACATGTTTTATAAACCCGCGAGGGGGATACATGCTTGTTACAAACTCTTTTACATACTCATTTATCTTATAGCAATGTGATTGTTTTTCAATGACTTAGTGAGTTCATAGTCTCATCACTTTTTAATCTCTTAAATGCTATTCATATACCCTCAAAGGGGATACATGCTACAAATAACGAATACAAATGTTTTACCAGACTATGGATGTTAATCTGTTAGTATCATAAATCCTTCAAGTCGTTAAATTTGACTTCGAGTCGTTAAATTGACTTTGGATATTAATGTTAGTGTAATAAATCCTTTAAGTCGTTAAATTTGACTTCGAGTCGTTAAATTGACTTTGGATATTTATGTTAGTGTAAACATAATCCACAAGTCTAACAATTTAACTTCAAGGTCATTAAATTGACTATGATGATAATATGTTTTATATTAGAGCCTTCCAGTCATTAAATTGACTTTGGATGATAATGTGTTGGTGACATGAGAACAAGACCAATCAGACCAAACAAGGCAAATTAACGGGATAATACAACTGTTACTATGATTCATTGGCGATTATTACTAATAACGGAGGTATATAATAACATGAACAACAAGATCATACAATATCATTATCATAATAATTGTGTTATAATACAATTATTATACGAGTACTTGAGATTCAAGACCTGTTTATATCAAACTATGAATTTGCACTCATAAACCATTGGTGTCTTTTTACGCATGTTTATCTTAGGTAATTAAGCAAGTTGCGGCACGGAGTGGCATGGACTTGAAGATGGCTGAACTGTTATCATTCAAACATAATATTTTAAATTTTGGGACCTGCATTTTGTAAAAACTCTAATTATAATGAATGATAACTAAAACTCTTTTCTCCAAACAACGTCTCTTTCTAAGAGTTGTTTTCTATAATTCATGGTTGTATGTATGCCATGGAATTTAATAACCCCAATTAGCTTTCTCCGCTGCTATAGTTGTAAAAATGGGGGTGTTACAAGATATGGTATGACAGTGCCATGGACATAGAGAACAAGGTTCAACGACCATTAACTATAGAACATAGTAAGGGACGCGTCGTAGAAAAAAGATTATAGAACACAGTATGGTACAGAGAAAGAGTACACCACATATGTATCATTTTCAGCCATCAAGGTCCTCCGTGCCACTACATTCCGGAACAAGTACGTAAAGATACATATCTATTATACTATTACATAAATAACTTATGTTATTTACAAACTGGGTTGTTATCAGAACGATGTCTTCTCCTAATCACTCTACTTCCGATATTGAGGATGCTTTTTCCTCTATGAATATTCTTAACTATACTTCGGTCTCATCAGATTCTTTCCCAGCTTCATCGTGCAGCTGTTTCTTTTAGAACTCATTCGAAAACTCTAAAGATAATATTATCTCACCAGTATTCCTCCACTTTCTACAATAATCTCTTGTCTTTGAAGGACGACAAGCCTTATTATTGCTAGGAATTACCTATTTCATCACCAGATCCTATTACTCCACCAGCTATTTTGACTCCATCTCCAGTATTACCACCATCACTACTATTTGATCCCCGATATTTCTTTGTTCCTGAAGAACTACTACCACCTAAGAAGCGAATCCATTCTCCATCTTCTTCCTCAACTACGTTATCTAATTCATCTCGGAATCAAACCTGTGATTTGATATCACCATCTTCCTCAGTTTATACTCCTACCCCACCTTAGATATTGAAATAGGGAAATTTTCAGTTAGAAAATGCATCTAAACTCACAGGAACAACATCAAAGATAAAAAATCCCCCCTTTGAATTTTATTTAGACACTCTATCTTCACCCGCATGAAGAATTGAAAAGAACGCACTAAGGAAACAAACTAAAGACCAAACTTAAGGGAATCCGTACTCAGATTATCAGACTTCAAAAGAAGCGGTTAGGACAAAAGGATAAGATTGCCTTTGCTCACTATAGAATTTCCGATCTTGAACAAATCATTGAGAAAATCCAAGCTCGTTACCAAACAGATCAGGAGGATCTTTAGGATGTCTCTACCTGGCCATAATCAACAAGCTCTTAAATAGTTATAGCTTACCAAGCTATGGAATTGGTAATTAAACTAAAAAACCTTGTATCAAATCCCGACTATGTTACAGAAAAAAGGCAAGATTATTTATAAAGGGAAATCCCGTTCATACCTTAATTGTTTCTAACGTATCTCTCTCTTCCTTCATCCATCTCCAACATTTGTATCATATCTTTCGTCTTCATGAATCATACCATGAACTTCTAAGTGCTTAAAATCCAAAATAAGCAGTTCTCTAAGCATTTTAAGCATCACATTTTCTTCAAAGTATTACCTTTCTAAACTTGTGATGTCATTCTTACTACATGCTCTCTTATGTTGATAGAATGCTTCCCAAAAGGACGTCAACTCCGAAACACCACCATAGACTTTAGATGCCATCCGTGGGGCGGCACTGATTAGCTTTGATCTACTACATCATGGAAGCACAGACGCGTACCATAGCAAGTGCTAGTAATCCCAACAATCTTACTGGAACTCCTGCAATAAAAACGGGAAACTACAAAGAGTTTATCAGCTATCAACCTTTCTGCTTTAATGGTAGCAAAGGATCTGCAGTAACCTTATTTCGCTGGTTTGAACTGAACTAAATCAGTAAATCATCTCACGAAGCAGAGTGCTTAGGAAATAAAGTAAACATTTTGCTACTGTTACTATTAACTGATGATGGAGCGCTTGTTTGGGTGGAATGCACATGCCCCAGCCTATCGGAATAGAGCAAGCTAATCAAATCACCTGGATTGAGTAAAAAGGCTTCAAACAGAATAACAAAAAGTACTGTCCTCTAGAACTAAAGATCAAGAAAATGGAAGATGAATTTATGGTCTAACTTAAATGGAAGTGATCTCAAAGTCCTTATATGAGAAAGATTCCAGACTTAAGCATTCTTAATGTCCGAACATGGTTGCCAAATTCTGAGAAACTTTCACACAGTGGACTTTTTCATCGAGGCGACTAGCACGCAACTCATTGACGAAACGTTATTTGAGTTCAAAACCTCTCAGACTCTGGAAGAAGCCACAACAAATAAGCCTCACAGAGATTAATAAGCATCATGATAATCAAAGACGTGATTCTGTCTACAAACCTGACGAGATCGTAAACGAGAAAGCTTGAGTGATAAGAAGATAACACCATCGACAACACACCAACTACCCCAAATACCACAACAACAATAACCACTTCAACAATCGTAAACATGACAACTACCAAAATAACCACAACAATCACAATCATAACGATGATTACCACCACCAGCAGAATAGAAGACAAGAAACCTTCAAAACTTATACTGCCACCAATGGATATGCTAGAAAACTTCCCTTGTGTAAGAGATGTAGACTACATCCACACGGACCTTGCGAGTGCAATGACAGGTTGCAACAGAGATAAGGTCACCCAGACCAAGTACTCGCAAAAACAACAGGGCCACAAAGAAAGCATACTTAAAGGATGGCTGCTACTCCTAGAAACAACTCTCGAAGATATTCAACTCTCATCAGAATCTTCTTCAATCTGAAAACACTAATCATCAAGCTACAATCCTTGTCATTTGTTACTTATTCTAGAAACCTGCTACGAGATACGTAGCATAAGTATCAACTCTTTTAGAGTTTCATATGTAAAGTTGTCCATGAATTAATAAAGTGATAATTCCATTACATCTTGTCATCTGGTGGTATCAAAACTCATCAATTCTATCTTGTTCAACTCTGAATACTCTCCTCATACCTTTGAAACATAAATTATCATGCCTTAGATTATATGGAGGCGTCAGTAAACCACACATCTTAATATTATCTAACCATTCATTGAATCATATCCCTTGATTTCTACACATTAACCATATATTATGTTTTTAAATATTCGCGCCTTAAGTAGGCTAGGACGATTTATGATCATTTTATCGAAATGAATTAGAATTCTTCTTCATTGAATAAGAAATTTATAAAGATCTACCTGAACTATTGAATTTATAACATTCTCAGTTACAAAGAGTTGGATCTCGCTTCTTTTGTAAGATGAACAGAATTATAAATAAGTAGGCCTTAAGTATATAACATACTATACAAAAGTTTCTTTCAATCCCAGTTTGTACATAAACAATTCCTTAATCATCTATCAATATTACCTCATCATCTGTTCATTATTCAAAATATGTAATCTCACGGGATTAGGCACTCTCTTACCATCATTACTTGAACAATCACTATCCATGATCTACATATTCTAAAATTTTCTGTTATATTCTGCATACCGTAAACTAAGGAAACACACAAGAATCTATATAATGTCAAATGATTTCAATACCATTAGGTATGAAAATTTTGACAAAGACTTGTGATAGCATTCTTATTCGATGTTGACTTTTAAAGGTTGACGAATAACAATTCTTTACGATTAGAGTGGCATAGCAGAAGTAGACCATAACCCACATTTCCGTAAAATTCGAAGGTATTTTATTCACACCAGATTACTATCAGAATCTAGAGAAATTTCTATGACTGTCACAAGAGGTGTAGACTTGAAAATAAGTAGAACGTGAGAAAGGAGGCTAATTATAATTATGTGTGTACAACACTAATTATAAAATGCCTTCACACACGTGAACTTAGTAACCTTGATTAACCTAAAATTCCCTACCCAATACATATCTCTACAAATTATACACTATAACTTTCAATCTAATCTTGGACGTGATTACTTTAAGGGGTGGAGACTATAACAATAACCCAAGGATTTTTTCATCAATGCAAAACCTATTTTACTATTATCACAATTGTACAGAGAAATTTTTCACTTTATTACATTACTTATATATCTCAGTATGTCATAACTAAAGTAGACGAGCTCACGCAACCTATCTATGGCAATCCTGTCTTCATATATGTCAAGCAAACATCACAATATGTCAATTCAATATCATCATACCTACTACAAAGTACATTACTCCTATAATGTACCATTCGCAACGTTATATAAAAACGGGCTTTAAACCGTTATCATAAACCTCTAAACCCTAATTCATGAAAGGTTAATATCTAAAGCGAATGTACAAGCTACTAAAGCATATACCAAGTAATATATAACATTTCAATTGAAATATAAACTCCCTACAAGGCAATAAGACTTTCAAAGAACAATATATAAGTCATTAATCACGATATCCAAAATGGCCGTTAACCTCCATTGTTCATTCAAGATTTATCTTCACCAGTCAACTTGTGTGCAAGCGACTACACTCAATATACAATATATAAACCCTAAATATTTCTATTCATAAGCTTTCATACATCTTTTTACACTTACAAACCCAAATTTAATAAAAGTCAGAAACCCAACCCAAGCTAAATGTAAAAACATAAAAACCTATTTATCAATCTTATCCATTCTTAGACAAATACACCCCTCAACCAACACTCAAATAAGTTGTAATAACTTATTTTACAACCATTACAATCCTATTCTATCATTATTTCATAATCTCACTTCATTTATACAAAGATTGAATCCAAGAAACCCTAAATGAACCTTAAATGATTATTTGACCCATTTATTCATTTTAAACCCGTTCAATCTCAAATAAGCAACCAAGAGTCATTTTAAACCCATAAAATGAGTTTACAAACCATTACCCATCATTATCTATCATTTCTTCAACAATGTACAAGAATGACAAGGCTAGAAAACCCTAAAAGTCTTATACGAACCCTAATTCCAAGCTACGGCTTATTCTTTAAATTTCGACCTATTTTAACTAAAACCAATGATCAAACTTCATTAGGGCAGTGTGTTGACAATTATATAGAGGCCCTATTGATTGGTGTAATCCAATCATTTGTTCTAATCAAGAGTATGCAAAATATAAACCAAGAAAGTCAAGAAAACCGTAAACGAGCCCTAGTTAAACCCGTGACCTCATTTCTTCAATTCTAACCCGTTTTAACCCAAACCAATTGCTAATCCTTGTTAATACTTCTTATATCAGATCTTAGGAACATATATTAACCATCCTTAATCAATTACACACGAAATAAAAGCTGGAAAACTTGTAATCCTAGTACGAGAGCGCGTACCCCCAAAATAGGACCCGAACCCCATTTTTTGGATTCTTAACAACCCACATTTTAGCCCTACCATGTGCAAGGCACTTGCATAAACTCCTTCTAGACACCTTGTAGCAGCTCACCCACCTGCTTGAACCTTCTATTGGTCGAAATTAAAGGCACGTGACCTTCTTTTTGCTCCAATCAGCCGCGGACACCACAAGAACCATACAACACCATCCACACCATCAACCTAGCTTCTTAGACCTCCACATCTGGTTTTATAGCTTCTACACATCCCATAATATACCCTCCATGTGTCTGAAGCAGATTCTAAAGGTTGCTTAACTCCTCTTGCTTCCAAAACTAGTATAAATATAGGCACATATGTGTTCTTTCAATTTGCACCACATCTCTCTTTCTCAAACCATAAGGCAGCAAATCTTAGTCTCCCATATGATCCTAGATCATTAAATAAGTTCAAGAAGTGAAGCTCTAAAGAATTGAAGCCCCAGAGTAAAGATACAAAGGCGTACGAGTGGAAATACTACCCGAAACGACCCATTTCCACCATTTTTTGATCTTGATAGCTCAAACCCGAGGGTTTTTGAGAATGTTTCCTAAAATTCTCCTACTACCCTTATAATGTTCATATGATCCTAAATATACTCTTGTTAAAAAGTTTCATAACTCAATCCATGCTCATTTCTGTTTGATTCCAAACCTAATACAACCCAAACCCTAATTTTCGCGTTTTTTCTTAAACTAAATGTTATAATGATTAAATATTGTTATAATCTATCCTAGCATGCTTAACTAATGTTAAAATAACTACTTTATTGATTGATGAAGGAATTTGAACTTAAAACCCACGTGTTTACGTTTTGAAACCGTAATTCGACCCGTTTTGGTTCCTAGCTTAACGAATTGTTATTTTAAACTTGCGTTGCATTAAAACTTCATATTTTAGTTTATTATAACTTATAAATATCTTTTGAAATGTTAAAAGGGGGGGGGAAGAAGCTTGCATGGCAAATTTGGACATATTTTGTAATTATAATCCATGCAAGGGGATATAGTGTAACTTTTTGAAACATATAACAAAAAGGGGCTGAATTATATCATTTTAATCAAAGTTATAAACTATAGTGGGTCTAATTATGAACTTCTACACTCGTTTAAAGTCCAAGGTTTAACTTGTATAGAAATCAAATCTTCAATAGTTGACAAGGACCAAAGTCTGTAAAAAATGCAAAACTCCAAGGGCACTATGCAATTTTTCAAACCACTAGGGTCAAATGTTAACATTTTGAAAAAGTATAAAATCATGTTTAAACCTTACAAGACATAACTTTACAATTAACGCTTCTCAGTGAGCGATAACATTTCAATATTGAAATAAAACACTTAAAACCAAATCATCCGGTAGCTATATCTATGCACGATCTACTAGGGTCAGCTTTCATATTAAAGGAGTTTTCATCTTGGTATTACGTTCTGACTGAGTTGTTGGGTTTACGATTTAAAGTGCCCTAACTCCCACAAAACGTTTACTGAATGACTTATGAATTATGATGGCCCGAACAGTGATACAATAGTTCCAAACTCCTTCCAATCAAAACTCATAACTCTTAAACCAAAAGTTCTAAAGTACCATCTTCCTAAGACGTGAACAATATTCTACTCAGGTTGTGTGACATGGCTATTTACTATCATTTTACTATATCAACATTCCCCGGTTAAGATTGTGATAAGGTCGTCAGCTTTCATTTCAGAATAATTACTACATCTACCTACCAGGTGAAGTTCATAACCTCGCCTTTACTCATTTTACATTAAACCCGCGAGGGGGATACATGCTTGTTATAACATTTTTAACATACTCGTTGATCTTATCACAATTGTGATAATTTTCAAAAGACTAAGTGAAGTTCAAAACCTCGTCCTATTACCATTTTACATCTTTTATACAACCACCGCGAGGGGGATACATGCAACGATTACAAACTCTTTTACATACTCATTTATCTTATAGCACAAAGTTATTTGGTTTTCATGACTTAGTTGAGTTCAAGTATCCGTTTTAACCTCTTTAATATGCTTTCATAAACCCGTATAGGGGGATACAATGCTATAGAATAACGAATACAAAATGTTTTACCAGACGATTGGATGTTAATCTGTTAGTACATAAATCCTTCAAGCCGTTAAATTTGACCTTCGCGAGTCGTTAAATTGACTTTGAGATATTAATTTCGAGTGTAATAAATCCTTTAAGAGGTCTTAAATTGACTCAGAGTCGTTAAATTGACTTGGATATTTAGGTTAGAGTAACAAATCCTTCAAGTCGTTAAATTTTTGACTTTTAAATTGACTTTGGATGTTAATATGTTGATATTATGAGCTCTTCAAGTCGTTAAATTGACTTTGGATGATAATGTGTTGGTGACATGAGAACAAGACCAATCAGACCAAACAAGGCAATAACGGGATAATACACTGTTACTATGATTCATTGCGATTATTACTAATAACGGGTATATAATAACATGACCCAAGATCATAACAATATCATTTTCATAATAATTGTGTTTATACAATTATTATATTATTACTTGTATTCAAACTGTTTATATCAAACCTATGAATTTCACTCAACCATTGTGTTGAATTTTTAGCATGTTTATCTTAGGTAATTGAGCAAGTTGCGGCACAGAGTGGCATGGACTTGAAAATGGCTGAACTCTTATCATTCAAACATAATATTTTAGATTTTAGGACCTGCATTTTGTAAAAACTCTGATTATAATGAATGATAACTAAATTTTTCCAAACAACGTCTCTTTTAAAGTTATTTTCTATGATTATGATTGTTGTATCCATGAAGTAATACCCCAGATTAGCTTCCGCTGCTATATTGTAAAAATGGGGGTGTTACATTCTTTGCATTGATTATACAAGTTTTATTATGAATTTCAAATCAACTGCAAGTGACTAGGATTACTTTCAATCTTCATAAACATATTTCCATTACGCATGTGTCAATTATCAAAAGTAACATGGAAATCTGAGGTTTCATTCGATTATTTAGAACTTGATCCCTTTTTTTAAGTTTTTGTTTTGTTTCAGGCATAATGGTTGAGAAAAAATTAGGTCCAGTTCCTATATTTATTTACAATCAGGTAATAATTTAAAATAATTCAAGGTTTGGTTTGTAATTAAGTTTTTTTAGTATTTTACAATCAAAATTTGATAGTTAATACTTTTATTATAGATATGAAGACTTTATGAAAGCACAATTTTTAATTCATCACCCTTAATTTGATCATGTAAGCGATGGAATTCTGAGTAGGGTTTGTAACATATTGATGAGGTTATTTTATGATTACCATGTGTTTGATGAAATGTGTGTAAAACTCAATTTGTAATTAATCGGGTTTTTTTTTACATTTTAGGGTGTCGAGTTCACTTATTGAACCTAATATGAAGCTGATTTGTTTATATAGCAAAACACAACCTCAACGGCAGGTAATCATCTTTATGATAATCATCTAATTTGTACATGAACCTTAAATTGTAGTTTATGGAAAACCATCCCTAAGATGAAGATGGTGTCACAAAATCAGCCCAATTAAAGCTCATATGACATTAGCCTAACCCTTGCATAGTTTTGGATTTAGCAGAAGGTTAATTGAAGTTTTTGCACTTTCTTTTGCAAGAAGGCAGTTCATGTGAACGGAAATTTTAGGTAAGCTATTCATTTTTGTTTCTACAATTACATATGGATTACCTGTTTATTTAATCTGATATAGTTTGATGTTAATGAAATAAGATAAAACCATGCTGCTACATCTGAAGATGTAAATGAAGAACTATCAAGTTGATGGAAAAAATATGTCTTTTGTTAACCAGAATCTATGTGTTTCTATGAAATTTACATGACAAATCTGATTGAGTGGCTTCTGTGTTTAATCTTTGGTTTGGAACGTATTTGATGATGTTTAACAGTTAACACAACCAAAAGTGGATGACCTGTTTATTTAATCTGATATTTAGAATAGGTTTGTCGTGGGAAGGCCCTTAAGAAGATTAGGCTTGTGTGAACTTTATTTGTGTGCTTCATATATCAATATATTAAGTTAAAATATCATTTTTTATTCAATTGTAAATCAGGAAATCGAGGCTGTTGTTGTCAATGGTAACGGAACAGAAAAAGGTCAAATTGTAGTGACTTCCATGGGTGGTCGAAATGGACAACAAAAATAGGTATATATTATTTAGTTTATTGAGTCAATATTGTGGCATCGTTTTACCTCTCCTTTAATTTCTTTTTTATGTGATTGTTTGACTCTCATTGTGAATCTATTTTGGTCCAGACTTTGTCTTACATGGCGGAGTGTGTGGTTGGTACGGGCTCTTTTGGGGTTGTTTTTGAGGTACTTAGATATATTTAAACCGTTTTAAGCATAAAGCTTTATCATGCTTCATTCATGTCTTATGTATAGTAAAAAGCCTTTCATTTTCTTTTAAGTTTTGTATCTTGATTTTGTAGGCCAAATGCCTCGAAACTGGTGAGTCTGTTGGTATAAGTAAGGTGTTGCAAGATAAGCGATACAAGAACACATAACTTCATATTATATTTCAGTAAGAGCCCCTGACTTTCACAGTTTTTGAGGCATTCTGTTTACTATATTGCATAATTATTTAGAATCTATTTGCCACATTGTATTTGTTCAAGCCTTGGATTTTATAGCATCTTTATCGGTTAGAGTACTGTCATTATTTGGTAGTCATATGCAAGTTAAAGTCAGATTAAATTTATTTTCAAAATTATGTGCTGCTACTTGGTTAGTTAAGACTTCTGAGTTAAATTGCAAATTATTGCTAAATGAGTTGGAGGCATAATTTCATTTCATGAGCACTTGCTTCTTGGCATACTCATTTTTAGGCAAACCTTTAACTTAAAGGAAATTTCATATTGATTTTGTGCCAAGTTGTTTAATTTTATCACTCTAACAAGCTTATAAGGATAGTTTAAACTCAGTAGATAAAAGCAAGGGTATGTCAACATTAATTTGGTATATGTGGTTTAAGCCATCAATCACAAACATCTTGGAACTGAATATTTCATTTTAGGATGTCAAATTTAAAATTTCTTGAATAACTTTATTAACATTTGTAGTAATGTTCGTTTTCCTGCATTTAAAATACACTTTATTCATAGTTTGACCCGTTATAGTTGACTTAAAAAGTGACAGTTTCTCACTTTTTTGGGGTGTTTGGTTCTATTTAAGTTGTGTTTTTGGGTCGTTTTAAGTGGTGTTTGGGCTGCTTCAAAAGTGCAATTTTAACGTGGTGTTTGGTTCTATTAATGTTATGCTTTGATTTGTTAAGAAGCTGTGTTAGGGCCGTCTTAAGTGGTGTTTGGGTTGTTGAAAAAAACAGTTTTAACGGGTTTTTTGGGTCGTTTTAGGGATGCTGCAAAAGAGCATTTTTTTGGGTTGTTGCAATGTTTGTTTGCCTGCATTTGTAATAGAGTTTAGTCATTAACAATAAGCATAATCATTTTGGATATTTTGTATTATTGTTCTTGGGTTGTTGCTTTTTAGTTTCTGTAAATGATTCTAATCACAAGGGACACATTGGCATGGCTTAACGATGAGGAATTGCAGAGTTATTGAAGGTGCGTATTTTGTAACTTTCAACCCATTTATATGTAACTTGGCAATGTGGGTATATTTTATTGATAATAGACAAAACTTAAAACTAAGCTAATAATGATAAGTCGAATCACAGCTTTAGATAAGCTCTCTAAAATATAGTTCAGTTCTATCTATAATATAGGTTCATGAGAGGTTCAGATTCATGATTCTACACAATAACCATATAATATGCCTTTAGAGTAACCTCTTGAGAGTTCACCTTCTAGGCCTACCGGTACAGAATACTAAACAAATTTACTGTAGAAATAATGAAAATGCATCGATTTTACAATTTAGGCCATCCATCCTCCACCATGAAATCTTGCAACAGCTTTATAATCCTATATTTATATTCGAAAAAGCTCTTTATAATCCTATATTTATATAAAGTACTAAAGTACTAAAGTGTTTGATGCACTGCATTCTGGGTAGCATTGTTGGATCGATTTGTTTAATAGAGTATGTCTGCCATAGTTATTCTAAAACGAGAGGCCTGAATTGTCTTTTATGGTTTCTTTGAACTGTTATTTTCATATATGTTTGTTAAGCATCATAATGAAACACTTTGCAACATTTCTTACTCTTATATACAGTGTTTCCCTGATTTTCGATGATGCAAATCAAGCCATAACTGTATCGCCACCCTTATGAGTTTTACTGATTGTTAAATTGATAGGTTACACTTACTATTATTGTCCAGACTAGACCACATGATGCGCTATGTTTATATTTGTTTTTTTCTCAGGCCCACGGCCCAAAGAAAAGATAAATCTACCTAATCTCAGTCCCTATGTGCAGATTACCACTCTAATTCTGATATGGGTGGGGGGGGGGGGTGGGGGGGGGAGGGGGGGGTGGGGGGGGGGGGGGGGGGAGGGGGGGGGGGGGGGGGGAGGGGGGGGGGGGGGGGGAGGAGTATCGAAAGGAAAAAAACAATAGATTAAGGATGTTTGTATAAATAAAGGTATTATTTTGCTTATCGATTGTATGCATATTAGCTTTTCTAGATGTTTTTGGAGTTAATCTATGTTTTCACTTTGTTCGATACAACAATTTCTTAGCACCCTATTAAAACTATTGAATAAGCAAAACCAAAATTCATATTAAATGTTATTATAGTACATGGCTATAATTTCAGTTTCAAAATTTTAATTTTGAAAGAGTTTATGTTAATCGCTTTGTTACATAAAAACATCTAGGAACAAGATAAGTGAAAATATTTTTCTATGTGCAAAAATTTACCTATTTTGTTAATGATATGTTTGTTATTTTATCATAAGTTTAATAATGATTTGAATCTAATAGGTTTTTTGGATCATCAGAACGATCGTAAGCAAAAAAGATATTGCTTCTAGCGAATAATACAAGAGAATCTCCACTATACTGAATGCGTTTACGTACTTTATGAAGCTCCAAGTACTGGATATGGCATTTGTGATTTTTCTTTGTTCGGGTTGATATGGTCCCAAAAGTAAGGCCATGTGTTGAAAATAGGATTATTTGATTATGGCACATACTACTACATGATATGCTCCATCATTTTTCTGAAAAAATCTAGCTATAAAGTAACAAATCCGATTTTATCTGCTTTGGGTTGGGTTTCTGCTTTCTTGACAAACATTAGAATAACCTAAACTTACGTAATAACTATGTACCACCTTAATAAATTAACACCAAACATATAAATTAACACCAAACATCCATGGCTTTGTTTATCTCTTCCACAAGAAAAAAAGTCACTGAAGGCGCTAACATACTTCTTTTTTGTTAAGTGTATATCCTAGATAAAGTTTTCTATTTGGACCTTTTAGCTCAGTTTCCAACTTCTACATATTCAGTTTTGGGCCAAAAGAATGGTCATTCAATTTGAGGTAGTATATAAAAGTAACCATTATAAAACATACATTTACCGTTACAAAAACGACCAACGTCAGTGTCGTTTTGGTTATTGGCTCCTCTGAGCCTGTTTCGTTTGGTTTAGCCTAATAAAATCTATTTATCAATATGATAACGAAGGCACATCTGGAACGATCTTCACACCTTCCCAAAATCCCCACCGCCTCTAAAGTCGTCAAGTTCAATGATCTTTAATTTGTTTACCTACATCCCGTATTCATCTTCCTTCAGACCGATTCTCTACTCTCCTCCAATCTTTCAGATTCATCGACACCGACTCATTCAAATATTTTGGGTTTGTGTGGGTCAGTTGAGGGTTCAAAGCCCTTAACTTTTGTAGCGGCCATGCTTTTGACTGAGGTTTCGGTTAGCAACAAAAATTATTATTTGAATTAGTTTATATTGTATATACTTAATTGTGAATTATAGTTATATTTATTCTAATTTTTTTTCGATTTAATTTTCGTTTTGAAATTAGGGTTTTGTAAGAATTTGGGGGTTACCTTGCTGATGCTGCTTGCAGCTAATAGTTTATGATAGTTGAAGCCCATGCTTGAAAGACGAGTCCGAAATACACTACTCAGCGGCGAATAAAAGTTTTTATTTTATTTATTTTATTGATGGTTAATGGTTTTTAAACTAACACCTTATATATAATATATATAATAAAATATATATAATAAGTATAATCTAAAAATAATCAATGAAACCGAGAAGTAGTATAG
>BQNB010089118.1:0-24350 GCA_026074375.1 Tanacetum coccineum
TAAAACATGGGGCTATGAACTCACCTAAGTGAATAGTCCTCTGGAAATTGATAATAGATATCCAAGTATGAATCACACCATCAAATACCTAAGTAAATACAGCCAGTCTCAGTCTTAGTCAATAAATTGCTAGTTTATATATACTGTTATCACTTGTGTGGTGGTGTACGTGTTTAATGTATTTGAAATTGTTTGATGGCTCTTGGGAAGGTATACGATCTCACACGTTCTTGACTATGCATAAATGTTATTAATAAATATTCGTATTTATTAAATTGTAAGTTAACTCGGGTATTACCCGAATATAATTCGTCCGATATGTTAAGTGATTATGAAATCACTTTTGTTTATAAAATACCCTTAGGTTTTGTATAATTACTAAAACAGTCCCTAGGTTTATGAAATATATACTATTTTCATTTCAAACCCTTAAGTTTCCATAACTTCACTTTTAGTCCTCCAACTTTACACAATTTACATTTTAGGTCCTTACATGTTTTAAACAGCCCCTTAAGTTCCAAAAGTGCTCAAAACAGTCCCTAACCCTTATAAAATTAGTTATGGCAGTTTTAACCCTCAAGTTTCTAAATTTACACATTTAGTCCCTTAACTTGTAAAAATTGCATTTTAACTCCAATTAAATCCCAACAAGTGGCATTATGTTTTATTAAGTCCAAATAAGTCATATAAGCTGCCCTAGCTTATAAATAAGCTCAACGAGCTTATTTTGGCTTAAAGGGCCTTATTGGGCCTGTTAAGGTCCAATAAGCGTTTTAGAGGTCCGATTTAGTTTTAAATAGCACAATTGTCTTCATTAAGCTTATTCAAGTCTGTTAAGTTGGAAATAAGCTCGAGAGAGCTTATTCGAGCTTATTAGGCTCGTAAGCCTAATAACTCAAGCCCGAAAGCTACATAAGGGTTCCTTATGTGTTTCTAAATTATTTTCAAGGCTTATCAAGCTTATTTGGGTCTGTTTTGAGTCAGCTTATCCAAATAAGCATTTAAGCTCTCGTTAATGGGCTGTTAGGCCCATTAAGGGTCGAATGGGTTTCCAAGTGGCCCGACTTGGCCCTTTTAGGGTCCATTAACCTTTGTTACATCCGTTTAGCTTATTTTTGCCTACACAAGTGTACCAATAAGCTGGTCCCGCTTATTGTGAGCTTATTTGCTCGTATTGGGCTCGTTAATGGGTTAGTAAGCCCATTAAGCGTTCGACTAGCTTTTTAATCGTGAGATAGGGTCCATTAATGTTCTTAAGTTCATAATAAGCTTATTAAGCCGTGTAAGCTCACGAATAAGCTGTTTAAGCTTATTGTGGCTTATGGCTCGCGTTTTGGACATGGCAATGGGCCGTCAAGCCCATTAAGGTTTCGATCGTGTTTACATTTCATGTTAGGGTCCATGCAAGTCAATAAGCACGTAGGTCTCTTAATAAGCTCGAGTGAGCTTATTAATAAGCTGTGGGCCCGCCTAGCTGGCTTATTGGGCCTGTTTGGATCTAATGGGCTCGTTCACGGCCCGCTAAGGTTTTCTTTTCTTGTACGCTTATTACTTACGAGTTAATTAAGTCCCTAAATCCTTAATAAGCTCGAATGAGCTTATTAATAAGCTATAGTCTCCAATGTTGGGCCTGTTGGGCCCGAGTGTGGGCTGCGTGGGTTTAACGAAGCCATTAGTGGCCTGTTATGTGTTCTAGTATCTCTTAAGACTCGTTAGTATACTAGTAACCAATGTGAGCTTATTTAACATGCGTAAGGGTCGTGTTCGCCACATGCACACGTTAGATAAGGTTGAATACACGTTCCCTAGCCATGCCATTACGTTTTCTTTAAAAGTTTACGTGTGGTTTATAAATTACTCGAGTGTAAGGGTTTTGGTTCGCGTTGGTGTCCAAGTTTTTCATATAACGAAATGTATTAGGGTCTTGCTTGTTATTTGGTCACGTTACATACTTTTCTTTGTATTTTCGCACCACACAAGGTCCAACATATGTACATATACGTACGTGTGTCACGCATGGATTGAACCATGCGTGTTCACGTCTATGAAAAACTCGTTGGTCACATAATATCGAGGCCTACGCGTCTAGATAACAAAGAAACATTAATAATATGAAGTATACAAGTTTGAACGTGACTTACAAGGGTCCTAGTGATTGTTTCAAGTGTATATGAGTAGCCTAGCAACCCAAATGTGTTTCACACATTTGAATAACTAACTCTAAGCTTCAAAGCTTATGCAATTACCCAACCCTAGCTCGTAAACCTTCTTGTGACCTTGAATGAATACTTTAGTGCTAATTTGTACGATTAAGAAAGGTTATGAGGGTGTTTGTTTGCGTCTTATGACCGGAACAAGAGGAGAAGTAATGTGGTTTATTTATGAGTTGTAAGAAGTGTTAAATGGTTAATGTGGATGGGTATTTATAGGCATGAGAACTAGTTACATATCCTAGTCCCCATAAACAAACCAAACCGTGCCCTAACTAGGTGGTTTCATGGTTTCTAGTTAACCTCACGTGGTATTAAGCTAAACCACCTAAGTACACTCTTTAATTGCTCAATCTAAGTACAGGATTACACTAGATATGGAGATATTATGGTTTGTGTGTGTGTTTCTTTGTTTAGCCGGGCATCCAAGAGAGAAAGAGAGAACAAAGGTCATTAACCATTGTGTAATAGCTTAGTGAGAGACATTTAGGACTAATATTAATTACCCATGAGATGTACATGTACTTAAAGATCAAAATAAAGATTTCTAGTGAGTTTGGTACGCATTATTCGGCCATAGTGGAGATTTCATAAGAATTGATTTAATTTTTGTGTTTAAGGTTTCAAAGTGGGTATTGGTTTGAGTCTAGGTATTTCCAGGGTGTGTTCAAATGTATTTTATTGCGATACGTAACCCTTTTACGTGACCAATAAAAATAATTTACGCCAAGTTAATAATTATCTTCTTAATAATTATATATTACTTGGTTGATGTAAACCTTAATTTATTTGATGACCGTTTACATTAAATGGTTATTTCTAGTCTACGCGATTTAGCTCAAAAGCAAAATTGAAAGTAAACGCGTATCGGACCAAAATACATAGTGACAAATAATAGGAGTCGTAAAATGACCTGAAATTGAGAAATGTTACAGCCTCCACCCGTTAAAAGAGCTTTGTTCTTAAAGCTTAAGACCTTGTAGTGGATGACGAAGCCCGGTTTGTTAAGAGTTGTGGGTATTTTTGTTTGAACGAATCTTCACGTTCCCAGGTGAACTCAGGGCCTCGCCTAGAGTTCCAGCGAACCTTAACCAATAGTATTCGGCTTCGCTTCAATCGTTTGATCTCCCGTTCCATGATTTAAACGGGCTCTTCCACAAACTAGAGCTTATCGTCAACATGAATTCCTTTTAACGGCATGACTAAGGGTTCGTCAGCGTAACATCTCTTCAGATTAGACACATGGAAAGTATGGTGAACTCTGCTTAACTCTTGAGGAAGTTCCAGCCTGTAGGCAACTTTTCCAACTTTTGCTAACACCCTGAAAGGTCCGACATATCTCGGGTTCATCTTGCCCCGCTTATCGAACTGTACGACCCCTTTCCAAGGCGAGACCTTGAGCATAACTCTGTCCCCAACCTCGAACTCCATTGGCTTTCGCTTCCTATCAGCGTAGCTCTTTTGTCGATCCTGAGCAGCTTGCATCCTTTGCTTGATCAGGACGATCTTTTCCGTTGTTTCTTGGATTAATTATGGACCAGTTAGTTGAGCTTCCCCAACCTCGACCATACAGTGCCTCATAAGGGGCGGCCTTTATGCTAGCGTGATAACTGTTGTTGTATGAAAACTCGGCCAATGGCAAATGTTTAACCCAGCCTTTGCCAAAATCGATCACGCAAGCACGTAGCATGTCCTCGAGAGTTTGAATGATTCTCTCGCTCTAGCCGTCAGTTTATGGATGATACGCAGTGCTTATACTAATATCTGTACCCAAAGCTTTCTGAAATGATCTCCAAAAATTTAAAGTAAATCTTCCATCACGATCACAGATAATTGAGGCATGTATCCCGTGTCTTGCCACTATCCTGTTCAGGTACATCCTTGCCAACTTGTCCAATGGATCATTCTCCCTTATTGGAAAGAAGTGAGTAGATTTTGTAAGTCGATCCACAATCACCCAGATGGTGTCAAAACCTTGCGACGACTTAGGAAGCTTGGTGATAAAATCCATCGTGATATTATCCCACATCCACTCGGGTATCTCAGGTTGTACTAGCAATCCTGATGGCCTTTGACGTTCGGCCTTGACCCTCGCATAAGTCAGGCATTTGCTAACATATGTGGCGATGTCTGCCTTCATATTGGGCCACCAATATAGTTTTTTCATGTCTTGATACATCTTTTCCGAACCGGGATGGATAGAATATTTTGACTTGTGGGATTCGTGCATAATCACTTCATCCTCCATATCAAGGTAACCAACTCCTGCCTTGTAAACCTAAGGTTCCAACGGCAACGTGGGTTCCGAATCTGTTCATTGGGTAAATCCCCTTCTGATTGCACCGCTTATCTTCTTTCAATCACGAGGATCTCTGTGTTTCTGGGCTACGTACTGAGCTACAAATATTCGTTTTGGGATTATAGATCCCAAGCCAATTGTCATAACTAAGGCTCGAACCCTCAATGGCTCAATCCGTTCCTTACGGCTTAATGCATCGGCCACTACGTTTGCCTTCCCGGGTGATAACGAATGTCGCAATCGTAATCACTTAGCAATTCTAGCCAACGGCGCTGCCTCATGTTAAGCTCCTTCTAATCGAGAATTGTTTGTAGGCGTTTAATAGTCGGTGAACACGGGTGCAATCTGGTTCTGTAAAGATAGTTACTCCATATTTTTAGAGCAAAACAACCGATCCCAATTCTAAATCATGAGTGGTGTAGTTATTCTCATGAATTTTAGTTTGTGAAGTACGAGAAGCACAGCAATTCACCTTCTCTCCTTGCCATCATACAACACCTAAACCCTTGTGATGACGCATCACAGTAGACCAAAAAGTCTTCGCTTCCTCCAGAAAATCCAGAATTGGTGCACATTACAACATCTGCTTCATTCACTAAAAAGCGTTCTCATCTTTTCACACAGTCGAAATTGAATTCTTTCTGAGTAAGTTTTGTCATTACTAGCTATCACGAAAATCCTTCGATGAACCTTCGATAGTAACCGGCAAGACTAAAAAATTGGCGACTCCGTTGGTGTCTTAGGAGATGCCAATCTTTGTATATATTCTATCTTGGCTGATCTTACATGTACGCCTCCTGCTATCAATGAACATGACCCGAGGAATTATACCTTCGGAATCCCAAAATTCACTTTTGAAAATTCTAGCATACAACGCTCCTTCTTAAGCAATCCAAAATTGCTTTTAAGATGTTTCTTCGTGCTCGTTCTCGTTCTTTGAATAAATCAGTAGACATCACAAAAGACAATTACAACATATCCAAGTAAAGGCTGTCACACTCGGTTCATGAGGTCCCATGAATATTCGCGAGGTGCGTTATGTTAGTCGAATGGCATAACCTGGAACTCAAAAGACCATACCAGAGTTTGGAATTGTCCTGTTCTCGCACTCTAAGCTGGTGATATCCTGATCTCAGATCTATTTTCGAATAGATACTGGATCCTTGAAGTTGATCAAATAAATCGTCGATCCTCGGGAGTGGATAGCGATTCTTCACTGTCAGTTTATTTAACTCACGGTAGTCGATGCACATCCTGAATGACCCATCCTTCTTTTTGACGAATAAGACCGGGGCTCCCCAAGGTGAGGAACTAGGCCTTATGAATCCTTTGTCGGAAAGCTCTTGTAATTGTTCCGATAATTCCTTCATTTCGGATGGAGCCAATCGATACGGTGCTCGAGCTACGGGTGCGGCTCCTGGAATTAAGTCGATTTGGAATTCCACTGGTCGAGCCGGAGGAAGACCTGGCAAGTCTTCGGGAAATACTTCAGGAAAATCTCAGACGATTGGTACGTCCTTTATTTGTTTTCCTTCTGACTTATCCTCCTCTTTCTTGGCGGATATCTGTGCCAAAAAGACCTGGCATCCTTTTGCCATGTACTCTTGAGCCTTTGAGCATGAGATAACTGTCAACCGGGATTCTCTCCCGTTGTTACTTTCGTTGCCACAAAAAGTCAAAGTTTCATTTCCATAGGGAACTTGAACAAGTTTCTCATCGCACACGATCACGGCGTGACATCTTCTTAACCAGTCCATACCGATAATGACATCGAAACTACCCAGTTCTACGGGCATTAGATCTATGTTGAACGGATGGTTTAAGAAATTTAAAATGCAACCTTGTATTATAGTGTCTATCCTGACTAATTTCCCATCAGCTAATTCGACATCATAACAATTTTCTAATGAAGTTGGGGCGATGTTAATCAAGGAAATAAATGCAGTGGATATAAAGCTTCTATCGGCACCAGTGTCGAATAAGATAGATGCATAGTGGTTATTTAAGTGGAACGTACCCGTGACGACATTGGCATCAGGGTTTCCTGATGCATTCCCTCTCTTTTCTGCATTCCTAACTGCATAAACCCAGCCTTGTGCATTCCCATTTCCTCCATCTTTATTCTTCAGCTTAGGACAATCTCTTTTGAAATGCCATGGCGCTCCACACTTAAAATAACCATTTCCCTTGGGAGCTGCCCCATTGCCCTTCTGAGTATTAGCAACATTTGTATTACTAGTCTCCTGCAATCGCGGGAAAGTTGCCTACTTTTACCATTGTAGGCACTCTCTGGGTGCACGGGCCATTGCTGGTGGAGATGGCAATTGGTGCACTTGGGCAAGATTCCCCATTAAGGCTTCCTTTGCCTGTCCCCATATTGTGACCTTGGCGCCATTTTTGCCTTTTGAAGGAGTTGATGCTGGTGACAAGGGTTGTTCCTGGATGAATCATCAGACTCACTTTTTGTTTGTCTGACTTTACTTTCTGCGTAGGGTGCGAAGTTTATGATCCATCAAGTCTTTGGCCAACTTCAATAGTCTAATCCATGTCTTGGGTTGGATGGACTTGACGTTCCCCATATATAATTGTCAGGAAGTCCATTGATGTACTTGTCAACATTCTCGGTTTCGTTGGCAACAAACTTGGTACATATCAGGGTTAGCTCTCGGAAATGTTTAGTGTATGCCGAAACATCGTTCCCCTTGACCTTTAGGTTCCACAGCTCGATTTCTAATTTTTTGATTTTTTCACACTGCGGACAATACTTTGTACGGTCATCTTTTTCACTTGAGCACTACCCAAGGTCATT
Organism: Tanacetum coccineum; assembly: GCA_026074375.1. NCBI lineage: Eukaryota > Viridiplantae > Streptophyta > Magnoliopsida > Asterales > Asteraceae > Tanacetum > Tanacetum coccineum. Next base: position 7,319 of record BQNB010089118.1, read on the forward strand.
GCATATGCCTTAGGAACTAAAGTTCTTTTATCTGACCATTCCACCATGTCAAAGCTAGCACCTAAAAGGAGTGCAGGTGGCAAACTTCACTTGATTCTCAATAGCACAACCACTAATATTGAAAACTAACTCCATCTTCTCAATCCACCGAGTCAAACCGACCACGCCTTCAGTCCTCTTGAAGTTCAAAGGTTGACACTTCATGAAGTCAGCGTAAAAACAAGGGCGCGCAATTTGCATGTTCCTTTGGTTATCCTCGTGCGAACTGTGGCTTCCATCTCCATTGGTGGAGTTTCGCAAAAGAGCTTGGTCAATCATTGCTTGGATGGATTCTAGAGTCATGTTGTTTGGGTTGGTATTGTTAACAGGGGTATTCAGTCCTCTTCTGGTCATAGGTGCCATGATTTGTCTAGATCCCAAAAGACAAAACATGAGGTTATATGACATAATATAATAATGTATAGATGAGATATCAACACAAGAGAGGTATATAGTATGACATAACACATCCATTTCATTCATAACCTTGAAAATTTTACATTAAATAGTTGTCGGATTACACAAAATACAATACAAAAGATCTAAGGCTATGCTAGCGGGAAAACCCCTAATACTTAGCATGCCTGTACAATGACCTAGCAAGATAAAATAACATAAATCACTAGATGTGACTGTCAGCATCCCAAAAGCATCTTGGTGATCTGGAATCCTAGTCTCTGGTCCTGGCTGTCTAGCTCTCCTCTACGGCTCTCGCAGTGCTAACAACTCGGCCTGTATGTCACTCATCTCTCGCCTCATCTCTCTAATGACTCGGAGAGTCTCTACTATCTGTGCCCGACGCCTATGGTTAGTATCTCAAAGTACTACTAACTCAGTTTGCTGCATTTGAAAGCGAGTCTCATGTACCTGATGCTGTGTCTGAATGAGAGTACCTTGCAACTGTAGCTGTGTCTGGTGTGCTTGGATATGGGTCTCGTGTGCATACACATGATCATGATGTGTCTGAAGCTCCTGATGAGTCGCTTGAATTAATCCTATTGAGTGAGCCCAAGCCTCTCGGGAAGTATAGGCGTCCTCCTCCACCATCCATAATGTCTCCTGGAGAGTCATCATATCCCCATAAGTAAATTGACCCGCTGCGAGTCCATATCGACTCGCTATGATATACGAGACCTACTATCTTGAGCATCCTTTAGTAAAGCATACAAGTCCTGTGTATCATGCTCATGGTGCTCAGCAAGCTTTGTGACCCTATTATTGACCTCTCCCACGGTCATATGTGCTATCTCAGGAACTACCTCTGCCGGATCTATCCAAGTATCCTTAATACCGTACCCAACATCTCTAATCCCCTGTCGCCTCTCTTCAACATATACCGTGCTGACAAATCCATAATTTATCCCCCGACCTCTGGTAGGTCTAGCAGTAGAACTCTCCCCGACCTCGTATCTGGAGCCTAGGGTGGACAAATACAATCTCTTGTGGGGTGGCTGCTCAGACTCCGGAATATCATCCCTACGGTCAACAGGTGGTGGTATGTATAGAGATGGTGGTAGTGGTGGTAGTGTAGGTAATGGTAATGTGGCAGTAACTGCATCAATAAGGGCCTGAGTGGATGTTATCCTGAGTGTTTGGATTTAGGTTGGATACCCAGATGATGGTGGTAAGGGTGATGGCAAAGGTGGTGGTGATGAATGTGCAAGTGGGGATATGTACCTAGCAAGGTACTCTCCTGCAGAGGGTGGTGATAGTGAGATAGGTGGTGATGGCGATGGAGTAGTCATGGCCAGAAGTCTCTCAACCTCTGCCTCTGGTGGAAGGGATATGGAAGTCTGAGGTCGGACGGTAATCCTAGCCCTAATAGTAATGTCAGTAGAGGGTGGTGGTAGGCTCTGTTCCCTCAGGTGGGAAAACAGGCTCATCAACAGGTACAACAATAGCAGAGTCGACCAGAGCTAAGTGCTCCTGCTCCTCCTCCTCCTCCTCCTCATCCTCATCATCCTCATCCTCACCATCAGCGTCATCCCTAGATGAATCACCATCATCATCATCTCCATCATCTTCCCCATCCATAGGATAGTCGACCGGACCATCCTCTGTCTCCTTTGGATCCTCCTCGGGATCCAACTCAGTACCATATCTGGGTGACTCAACAGTAGGTGAATCAACAGGAGGTAATGGTTGCTCCTCAACTAGAAACTCATGCTCATCCTCCAAAGGTATATACTCAGGGTATATAGGCTCTGGCACATAGTCAGGATCATGTGCATATACGAACATAGGCTCACGCTCATCCTGAGGAACTGGCGGTGTCTGTGGATCCTCTGGGCCTGGTATGTAATCCGGTGATGGTGGGGCTACTGGCTACATCGGGAGTCCGTCGTATCCTAATATGATGAGTCGTGGGATTCCTCCCTTAGATATCTCCTCATCATCGGCTCCCCAGAAGGTTCTGCCGGGCTCAGAGTCGGTGTAGATAGAAGTGTATGTGACATCTGATGAAGCAGAAGACATGACTGCTGCAAAAGCAAAAATGACTTATATAAGTATTACTTATAAGGAAAATCGGTATGATATGACCATAAGTGTAAATTATAAGAGACTTATAGTAATATACGTAATATAATTTATATACACGTATCTCAATCATGTAAGCACTTAACTTAGTATAAATTTATATACAGTATATTACAATCATAGTAATCACATAGTACCCTACTAATGTTTAAAAAAATGTGTATCATGTAAGATATATTGTGCAAGATGTAAACTATTAATGCATGTATCCCTCGCAAATCCCATTTGTGAAAACAGATGTTTGAAAAAGTTTTAGTCCAACAAAACTTTTGACAGGTTCTCTATAACCTTGCTTCTGAAACACAATCTGTAACACCCCTCACATCTGGGAAGCAGCGAATGTTGAATATCCGAACGCATTACTATCATAGATCTAATAGCAAAGAATATTAGGAACTACACTAACGTGTCGTTAGAAAAAGATACATTGATTAACCAAAATACTTGTTAGATACATAAGCGCCATGGCTTTCAAAATTGTTCCAACAATATAAATAAAGATTCCTGTTTTATAACAATTGGAATCCCAAGAATTTAATAAGACCCAAAATCCTTAAATTGAGTTTACCTCTTCAATTAACTACTTCCATATGTATCATCGCACCTCGTCAGCCTTATTGACCTGAAAAACATGCTTAAAATAACAACATAAAGCTGGTGAATTCAAAGGATTATGTAAATCAATAGTAAACCGCAAGATTTCTAGTGATGATTAAAGCAACCAAATGCAAACAACAAAAAAGTAATTACGTCTACCTAAGCTACATGACACTGAAGCTCGACATGATATTAATGCAATATTTGCCAATATTGGCCCGTGAATGATGTTCAATACCCAGAAACATCCCAAAATCCGACATGGTAACCGTTGTTGTATGTCCCCACCCCCGCAAACCGGCACATGACCGCTACTCACTCCAAACGGGGAAGTCAATCCCAATAAGATCAATTTATAACACTCGCGCTTACAATCCATAATTGACAGTTCATGATACGTAACACGCTCAGTGGGTTTTCGCTACTTAGAGCAAACACGTAATCATAGTGTAAAGATTTACCACTTGCGTCTAGTTTGTAAAACAAAGCAGTTCTCACCCAAAGATGTAAACCATTTAAATAAATGTAATAACGTGGTGCCATGACCTCACCTTAGAAGGAGTCCTCAGGATGATAAATAGTTATCCAAGTAATCAATGAATCACACCGTCAAATACCGACGTAAAATACGATCAAGTTTTAGTCTACATATTTAGGCTAATGACTCAGTGTATAAACTAAATTCAATTATAAATTTATATATACTGTTATCACTTGTGTGGTGGCGCACATGATTATTGTATAATTACGATGGCCCTTGGGAAAACGTATAACTTATGTAATAAATACTTTTATATTTATTAAGTCGTGTTTAAACCGAATAATCTGTCCGATTAATAATTGCCTGAATTCGTAAGTTTTTACACAATTCACTTTTGTTACAAACACCCTAAGATTTCTTATAAAATCACAAAACACCCAGAGATCTACAAATATATAACATTGCATTTTAAAACCACTAATAGTATCAATATTACACTTTTAATTCCTTCATTTACAAGGTTGCAAATTGGGTCCTTATAGTTTCATATTAGCCCCTTTATCTTTCAGAATGTTCAAAACATCCCCTAAACTTATTAAAATCTAAAAATGACAGTTTTAACCTATAATTTATAAATTGAACACTTTTAGTCACTCGACTTGTAAAATTGCATTTTAACATCCAATTAAATCCACCAAGCAGGCATAAGTTTTAATTAAGTCCCAATAAGCTGAAAAAACTGACTCGCATTATAGATAAAGGCTCAACGAGCTTATTTTATTCTTAATGTGGCCTCAATTAGGCACCCGTTAAGGTCAATTTAATGTTTTTAAAAGGTCCAATCTAGTTTTCAAAGTAACAAAAACCCTATTAAAGGCATTTTTTGTCTGTTAAGCTGAAAATAAGCTCGGGGAGCTTATTGGAGCTTATTTCAAGCTTATTGGGCCTAATAGAAACCCGAATAACCCCCTAAGCCTTTCGGCTAATTTGATTAGGGTCCATTAGTGTTACTTAAGCCCATTAAGCTCATTGAGCTTATGAGAGTTCATCAATAAGCTGCCTTGAGCTTACTGTGAGCTTATTGTGAGCTTATGGCTCGACTAGGGCTCGTTAGTGGGCTAGGAAGCCCGATAAGGGTCCGGTTTGGTTTACCCTTTAGGTTAGGGTTTTTACAAGTTCAATAAGCATACTAGCCTTTCAAATAAGCTCGCAAGTCTTAATAATAAGATGTGGTCTTCAAAAAGGGGTGGCTTGTTGGGCCGGTTGGGTCCCATAATGGGCCATTGGGTTATAAATGAGCCCATTAAAGGCCCCTTAGGATTTTTATTTAGTTTTAGGGCTTATACTTCCAATAAGCACTCGATAAGCCAAATAAGTCGTGCTATATCGCATGCATTCTTTTAATAAGGTCATATGTTCGTTTCTAAGCCATGCCATAACATTTACACGTAAAGTTTATGAGTTGTTTTTATGTAGTTTCGATTTAAGTGTTATCATTTTCCAAGTACGTTTCCTTTATTGAGTCTAAAAGCTAGTTACGTCCTACGCATAATCTTACAATACCCTTTTAACGCGTATTAGCACCACACAATGTCAAATCGATGTTTATCAACACTTATGCCCGCAATGATCGAAATCATTGCGTGTTCACGCCTTGAGCATTGTTATTCGTAATATATAACTTGACCTACACGACTAGACACCAAGTAAAAACTAGAACACGAAGTGTAATAAGCTTGACACGTGACTAACAAAGAGCCCAGTGAATTTGTTTTCGAGTGTTTGCAATGTTAGAGTAATGCTTGTACACCCAAACGTGTATACTTTCTTAAGCTCAAGCTTGTAACCCAATTCCTAAACGTCGTTATGCTTCACAAACGAGTAAGGGGTTACCTTAAGAAATTACATAGTAGTTCTTGAAAGGGGAAAGTAGTCGCGTATTGTTTCGGTTATGGTGTAGCCGAATGTAAAGGGAGAAAAGAGGAAGGCTTGTCCTAGTGAAGTGTTTAGAAGTTTAAAATGAAATCTTGTGAACTTAGGAGTAGTATTGATAGACAATTTGTGCTAGTTACCTCTCTTAGTCCTAAACAAACCAAACGGATTCCTAATTAAGTGAATTATAGGGATATCTAGTTTTGTTGCACCCTGTTTATGTGTTAAACCACTAAGTACATGTGTAATAGAGCAATGTTGTACAAGATTTAGTTTGCGGATATCCATGAAATCACAAAGATTTGTGTGTGGGTTCTTGTTTTGCCGCGGCTAGAAAGGATCAAGGAACAAAAATGGTTATTAACCATTGGTTAATAAACTAGTAGGAGACCATTAGGACTAGCATTTATGGGAATTAAGATGTACAAGTACTTGGCTAAGGATCATAAAAAAGTATTTCTTAGGCAAGAAATCACTTAGGACGGATTTCTATTGGAATAAACTCACCACATTCGTCCAACATGAACATTGTACAAGAATTGATTCTTAATTTTTGTGTATTGGCATTAGATGAGTGGGTATTGGTTTGAGTTCTAGTAAAGTCTAGGATTTCCGTGGTGTGTCTAAGTGTATTCTTATTGCGAAACGTAAGTCATTTACGTGACCATAGAAATAAGAATGAACAAAGTGCCAATTAATTATCCGTCCTGAGATAAGTATTAGTACACTTGCTGACAAAAACCTTATTCTATATTTGGTTACCGTTTACGTTAATGAGATTACTTTCTATCAACCGCGATTTAGCTTTAAAAGTCACATCAATAAAACATAAACGCATAATTGGACTAAAATAAATAATGATCATTTAATAGCGTCACAAAGACAAGACAAATGAGAATTGTTACATTGGTGAAGTATTTTTTTAAAGGGAACGTGCATGGGTACTTGAAAACTGGGCAAACAGTTGAAAAGGGAACGTTGCATAGTATTAAATGGCAAACACAAGAATAGTTAAAAGTAGTAGTAAGCTACTATGCTAGGGAAAAAATATGTGTTACTAAACATTTACATATCGGTAGAAGTAAATGGCAAACAACTGAATCAACTACTTTTTCACACGAATAGTTAAAAGTAGTACTAGGCTACTAAGCTAGGTAAGAAAGACAAATTACAAACACTTAGAAGCACATATCGATAAATACCCCCTACCACGTCCAATTTTTACATAACATTACATCTTCACTTCTATCTCAATAACTCTCTAAAATGAATCCAAACTGATAGGTCAACAACTTCCTTAACGACCGCAAAACCATATATTGAATACACAAATTCCCAATATCTTCTAATCAAAACTTCACCATCATCCGTAAACTTACATCCCTCAAACACTAACCCTAATTTCAACATTCCCACTTGCTATCAAATCACAAACCACAAAACCAATATTTTATTATGATTTTTTATTTAATGAGAATTTTTTTGATGTCTTTATGTAATATAATGTACGTTTGTAATGTTTTTTTAATTAATAAATTTATAAATTTTCTAGTTAACAATGTTTTCATTTTAATTTATAAAATAAAAAAAGTAAAAATTAGGATGTTAGCGAGAGGGGTTAGGCTGTAAACGAACCGACTGAACACGAACGAAGCCTGTTCATGTCGTTCATTTAATTTTAACCGACAAATAAACAGACATGCAACGCTTTAAACGGACTAATTTTTGTTCATGTTCGTATTATTAAGAAAATGAAGTTTATTCATGTTTCGAGTTATAAGAAAATGCAGTTGTTCATGATCGTTTAAAAGTTCTTCATAAAGAAACTAAACTAATCGCTAAGCGAACATAAATGAACGTAGAAAAAAACATACAAATATTATCAAATTAGCATAATTTTATGTTTTGTAATGAAGTTTTAAATAAAACATACAGATGAACAATAAACTAACTTAATAAACGCCTAATCGTACTTACACAACATAAACGAACGAACGTGACTTGTGTCAATTTCGTTTATTTAACTTAAATGATACGAAAAATCATGTTCATAGCATAAACGAACCTGAAACGAACTTTACTTATATTAAACGGTTATGAAATGTTCACTGGTTGGTTCGTTACTGCGTATAAAGTGGAGTGTGTTGAGTGTCTCTCAAAATACCAACCCCTAAGTCTTATACCAAGAATAAAAAAGCTCATCTAACCGCAAACACCCCCCGTCCTCTCAAATCATAGAAAGAGAAGAAAATGGTGGCTATAGCAATATACAAAGGAAACCTGCACCGCAAGACGACGACTAATAATGAAACCCAAGAAGAGATTCGTGAATGGATAATGCCCGTCCGTACAATCTCTCCTAAAGATTTCAAAACCCTAATCCACCGTCGTAACAAAGCTCTCTCCACTCGTGGCAAACGCTTGCGTAACCCTAAACCCGACCCCTACTATAACCCTAACCATAATTCATATAATAGAATAATGGATTCCAATAAGAGAAACAAGAAGAAGAAAAATGGTCAATGTGTGAAGATTGTTGTCTGTTAATGAATGTTAATGAGAAAGTTAGTAGATAAACAGTTGGCTGATTGAAGACAACGGTGAATTGGTTGCTGGTTAACGGTAAAGGCGGAAGTGGATTCAAAGTTGAGGAGCTAATGAGATCTTGATTTACAACTGTAAATACTAGTATAATATATATATATTTTACTATTAATTTGTGGCCATTAAACGTGTACACTGACAGATATAATGAGCATTTACATCTTTTACTTATTACATATATAACTAGGATTGTATATGGAGATACGGAAACAAAAAGTCTCAATCCTTTCGCATTCAAACTTTGGTTGGTTTTGTTGCACATGAGGCGGTGGAGCTCCTCAACGATTTATGTTGTTTTCAAAAGAAATAGTTTTGCAATCCAAAAAGGGCTAGTGGTGCGGCTTGTTGCTCGTTTGCCTCCCATCTCTATGTAGATCCTATTTTGATTTCGAATAAGCACATTGATGTATACCTGCGTATCTCAAACTGCTGCATAAAAATAATCAGAAAAACAGATAAATTCATGCCAATTCAGAACCACTTTAATTATCGCATAGGAAAAGTTGGCCACCAAGATATGCGACCAAAGCACTGATATTGATATCACAGAAAAAAAGTGTATTTTTTATATAACGAAATAGGTATTCCCTAATTTAGCATACTGTAGATAAACATATCTCGTCCCCAATTAAAGCTAACTATCAATAGTAGTTTTCCGTAAGGAGCCGTCTCTTCATCCAAAATAATTGATGTTCCATATTAACAAATTCCAAGAACGGAAAAATAACATATAAACAGAATAGGTGAACAACACACACACACAGAGTGTTATGTCCCATGAACATTTTGCTTGTTGCCTTTCAATGGACTATGCCTAGACTTGACAGGAGTAGTAGTAATTGTATGAGAGTATCCACTAACGAATTCTTTCTGTTGTTTCTTTAGCGATAAATTTCTGACTGAATTTACTATTCAATTTTATCCTAGCAGCTTCCCTAAAAAATGATACGTCACGTGAAACGAGTAAAGAAAGAAAGAGATCGGAAGAGAAGCTTAAAATTTTGATGAAAGAAAAGCATAAATTGGTACAATGCTTACACAGCGTGATTACAAGTTTTTACTATCTTTATGTGATTGGTTATAAAAGAAGTTATCTGCTATGTTTTATATTAGTCCATTAATTAGCTGATCATAATGATGATGAGATGGTTATAGATATTAAATGCTGAAGAGGAAGCTTGCGAGACGAAGTAAATGTGCAATGGAAATTCAGGTCCGTTCCGATCGTATCTCTCCAAGTGGATGTCACGAATGACTCTGGTCGATGAGTAAGATGTTACTCCTCGCCCTGGCTTCAGAAGTAACTGCCGTGGTGATGTGGAAGGCGCAGATCAGATTTAGTTCCAAACCAAAATTTTCTTTTCTCGCAAATGACAAAATGAGCATCCATGATCACCATCTTCAGATTCCCCCGATATGAGGGGCACCCATCAGTATGGTACTGCAAATCAGTTATCTAGTTATTGCAATGCTTTTGTGAGTTTCAATTTCTATTCGTTAAGTAAGTTATAAATATATTTTTGATAAGTTTAGGTAGTGATGGTCCTAGCGCTTGCCGCTTTTCAGAGTAAATATGCAAAATGAGCCTTTAATGATCAATGATCAACAATGCTCTTCTTTAATTACGATAAAAAAATAGAAAGTGAGAGTTGTATTTTGTAGTGTATAGGAACTTATATAAGTCATTTGTTTCTAATTCTAATAAGATGATAATGTAATAAAAACAATGATGTATGGCCTGTATCACGTACTACAAGTTAGAGTTGAACTTTACTTCTTCCGCGGAGAAAGTGAGAGCATTATCATACAGATACAAAAGCAATAGAGAGTAGTTAAAGCTTCATTTAGAGATCATAAACCGATATACAACATATACTTCTCAAATAACCTTCAAGACAATAACATAACTAATGTTTGTTAATGCGTGGTTTAAAACATGCCCATGTTGCATTTTAAAAGAAATTTGTTTTAGGTGAAACTATTTAGAGGAATTTGTTAGAGAAGTTACGACGTTTATATCTCCGCACAGCAGTTTCGAGCCCACCGATAGTTTACTGGTTGCAAGGATTAAGGGCTTTGCAGGCAGGTGCAATGAATGCTGTTCATTTTTTCTGAAGTCTTCTGTTCACTGCAGTTTAATGAACAGCATAAGAAAATATAATTATTTGTTCATTAAAGAATACATATAAGTATTAGGAACCTTTTGGCTACATTATGGAGCATTGATTACTTCTGGAAGTTATAAGAAGGAACAATCTGGTCTTTTAACACATGCTTAATGATTCTTGAGATATGTGCTTTATCAAATTGGGATAGGAGTATTATTTAAGGACTTGTCTTGTTACACTGAAACAGTGTGGAAACACAACAGAGTGCACAACACCAGGTATGTGATAAATCATTTTTTTGGGGGGGTAGTACTCATATGCCTGTCAGGCATGCCAGTGCGCAAGACTAGATTAATGCAGTATAAAGTTTACTTTTTCATAAGAGAAATACAGGGAAGAAGAAACAGAAGAACCATTTGAGATAAATGCATTTTTACCTTATACAGAATAATACCTGCCCCAATCCAATGCCCTGCCCTGTTTTCACTTTTTCAATTAAGTATGTAATGTTCCCTATTACCAACGACACTAGTTACACATGGTAGGAATGAAGTGACATAGAGATAAAATTTTCCTTTGGAAAAAAAGCTACTAAGTCACGGAACAATTTTAACATGAAATGATAAAAGTAACACCTGCTATGATCTATAATTCTATGATGGTACAGATCTGCCACCCCAGATCTGTCGTAAATGGAATTGTTGATGTGGACGGGTGATCACTTAGGGATGTGTTGCAGAAATGTAGATACCGAGGATAATGTTCTAGTTAAATGATTAAAGAAACACCAATCACTAGTTTTTTGTTGTAAATGTAGGCTTTCAACATGAACCTTTAAGCCAAGCATAGGTGAGGTAGAGATTGGTTGAGTTACTAGTCAGGTATACGAAGACCAAGGATTTGAATTTTACGTGTAAGCAGTCTATATACTAAGCCCTAGAATTTGTTTCTGTCTTATTTTACATTTTCAATTGGATTCTATTCATTCAACTTCATTTCGCTTTGGACAACAGGTGATTTTTTCCTTCGATTTTTAGTTTTGGTAATTTTCCAACCATGAACCTCAGCATCACCCTTCAGATCATCTATTATTTATCCTTATTAGATAAAATACCTCCGCTCTAACAACATGTCAAATTCTACACTTCTTGTTTTCCCTAGCCAACTTAAATGATTATTTTGGCATCAAGTTCTACGTGTTTGAAGAAAATTTACTTCCAATCTTCTAGTTTGAAGCTGTACGCATTTGGAATCACACAAAGTTTGAAGCTGTACGCATATGGAATCACACAAAAGACAAACTAGTACTCTAATGTATTTTCAATATAAGGGATTGTTTCTCTTAAGTATGTTTTCTCCTATCAAGTTTCTTACATGATAACTCATAATTTACTTGGATTTTTTGAAAAACTGAAAGTTGTGTATTATTTTGGAAGTTTTATTCAGAGGGATCTTAGTGATTATGCTATAATGTTCTTTTAGTTTGCACGTTTTGTGTGAAATAGTGTCCTCAATCTTGAGGGGATATTCATCTATAAATATTTTTGTAAGTATCCATTTAATATATCCAACAAAAGGCCATATGAATCTAGAGAAATTTACTCACCTCTGTTGATGTGTTAATGCATAGACTCTTTGCTCTTGCGAACACTTCTGTGGGATTGTGGCCGGAGAAGTAATTGTTTTTAGCCGTTTCTATTTAGCCCATACCTTAAGCAAAATCTGTTCTAGCACCAATACTATAAGTTGTATGGTTGGTTTCAAACAGCGATTTATTTACATAAAAAAATAAATGTGACTGGTCCACAAGTAAGTAGAATATGCCTACAAATTGATCTCTGTCTTTTCGAATCCTTGTGCATTTAACATATTACTATGTAATTGCATTTGTTTATAGTACGCAAAAGTTTGTATCAGCCCCTAAGCAAGGGTACATATATTGATACTATTTCCATATAGTTGAGTTTCAGTTATTTAATATTGCATCGCGATCATAATAAACACACTGGAGTTTAAAGACAAACAACTTCGGAATGAGGTCTAAGTTTTTGCTGAGTTGTGATTAGTATAACCTACTTTTCTTAGCGTATAAAGAATAAAATTGCAAGATCATTGGCGAGCCATACAAATTGGAAGATAATCTAATGCCCATTTGTGAGACTTCTAGTCTGAGGAAAACCTTCATGGAGATTGTGAAAGAGCATAAATGTGATAGAAAGCAATAAGAATGTAACAAGAACGGTGTGGAAGTGCATGGGTTGTCTCTTTCCCCTTGCGTGTCTATGTAGTTTCCTCTCTTCCACTTAGATACATTCTTTTAAATTTCACTCTGGAAACTCTAAAATTATATGATAGTTGTGAGAATTGCTTTTAGAACTGCTAGGGTATGTTGGTGTTTGCTAGGTTCCGTTATTTTTTCCCAAAAGAAATAAAACTTATAGAGTTTAGAGTAAGTATCCTAAACCAAACAGCCACAATTATTTTTAGAAGGTTCAACCATCTAAAACGGGATCACCTGACCCTTATAATGCCTCTTCACTTCATATAACCATATACATACCCATGTTGCAAAACTCCCACCACTACGCAGCATGGAATTTATAATGAGGTTCTGGCATGGGTTTCCAAGATGTGGTTTAAAAAAACAGTTCAGATCTAATTTTGGGTACATCGAGCACACACTCAGTCCTCCACCACAATCAAATTCATATATGCCTAACTCAGATAGTACATAGATACTCAGTCTGATATCCAATAAGATTCTCACCTACACTACCCTGGATGCCACCCTTTCAACTATCACATCGTTTTGTAAAAGGGTATTACAAAATTGTAACAATTGTGTCAGTTGTAAGAGTGCAGAGGAGGCTCAAAAATCGTGGTAACCATTACTAGATAGATAAATGCCTTAGAAAAATGAGACAGCTATAAAAGTCATATGGTTGGGTTGTAGTATTGAAAGATTGTGACAGATACACTCCAATGGCTCTTTGCGCTGATAGAAGACTTCAAAGCTGCTAAGTGGTATTCCCAGGCTTAATGGTATTACTTGTAAGAGTAAGACCTGTCATGTGGGCAAGATGTAACCTGTGCAAATATGTATGGACCCATAATTCTATATTGGTGTGGCTCTAGAAGGGGGATGAGGATGGGTGATTGACTGAATCTGTATTCCTGTCTGTTTGTTTACAAGGTGGCGTACCAAAGTCCTGGCCAGTACTGTTTTAGTGATGTTTTTCAATAGTTTTTTAGAGTTTTTTAGTAGTAATTATTTTTACCATTGGACGTTGGTACAATGTATAACTATCAGAATATGTTGAATTATAGTATTCCACTTAAGAAGATCACAATCTTTATCCACATATTACCTTTTACCAAGTAACATTGAACTTGGTATATATGCGCTATTTAAAGTGGTATTGAGGTGTCTTATTCGCTAGGAAACCACTCCATAGTTTATGACGTACTTGTAATCCTTGGGAACTTTTTTTGAACTATGTTTTATCTAGAGAATGATTAATTAGGAATTTAGATCTCATCTCAAGTTGGGGTTTCAGTGTAAACAAGATAGGATCACTGAGCTCATTACTAGATGCGGTTCTTTCAGATATTGATTAGCCAAAAGGGATCAATGCAAACGATATGTTTAGAGAACCCAGAGAGGAATATTTTGCGTTTGTAGAATGTCATAAGCAGTATTTGATTGGTGGAGTCAAATTTTTCGTTGTTCAATGTTTGCTCTGTATACCAAACACTGGGAACCTGTTAATATCACATGTCATTGCAATGTTTATATTTTACCAAGAAAACTTTAGAAATGATAAATTGTTTGGATACAGAAGCTTTTTGTAATATACAATGTTAATTTTTAGATTGGCGACCTCACTCTGGTTTTTCTAATGCAGGTACCAAATCCTTCACGTGGGACTTTAGGGGTTGTAGCCGGTAGTCCATCACGTTTTGCTCCTACTCCAACTGGTCAACAAGTTAATCCAGGAAGCCTGCCAACAGTATCTGTAACAGGAAACAAATTTACGTTGCATCGTCCCATCACCCCATGATCAGGTGGCAACTTCGGCCTTCAGGGATGTGAGAGGCTTTCCAAGACCAAGGTAACTTAGACACATGCCGTGCCAATATCAAACTTTGGATGTGAAATTATGTGTAACTTTGCTGTTTCTTACCCTTTTAGGCTTTGTAAATGTAGAAGTTAACTAGCTTCTTGCTCAACTCTGGTCTGTATAGTTTAATATCAGAAGTTGTTATATTGCTTGGAAGCTTAGAAATATAAAATCAAATGTTCGTTTTGCAACTTGGTGCATTTACTGGTATATTTTTTACAGTTGATATCGTAATGTCTTAGACTATATCTTAGTTACCACCTTTAGAATAAGAAAATGATAGGCTTTAGAACAAGACCTTGAGTTGCTAAAAAGCATTTTAATAAACTTATTGTGGTACAATCTATTGATGGATTCATATCAGTTTGAAACAGGCGTGGTTAACGGATTTGAAGACATTTCTTTTCAATCCGATATGTATGTATCTTTTTTGATGTTTCAAACCTGTTTTCTTTAACCTAAATTCTTTTTCTTTCTTTCTAGTATTTCTTCTTGGAAAATTTTCACTCTGATTTTGTGGGTTCTCATCTCGATTTATCTCTAGAAATAATTCAGAGATGCAAGAACATGGTACAGAAATGCTTACACATTTGTTTACCTCCAATTAGTTACGCATGACATTTGTTCTTCTTCTTTCACAGGACAATCGCATAATGATATAATGCTAAACGAAGAAAACTAACACTATGCTTGGTGAAGTTGAAATTTCCATGATACGAATTCATTTGACAAAATTCACACAATATCTTGGGAAGAAATAGTAATCGGTTCAATTCTAACTAAAAAACACTCGAACATGTGTTCATTGTCTAAAACTAGGTTATTTGGTAAAAGTCAATCGACAACCATAAAAAATGCGTGAGGTCAAGATTTCTCCGCCCATTCACAACTTACAAAAAGTTGGTCTCTATATTAGAAAAAGTAAGGAAGTATAAAAAAAGCCATGGTACTATGATTAGTATTCAATTGTTTTGGGGTGGTTGAGTAGACTGCATACAATGCAATGTGACTCTTTTATAATAATGATCTATAATATTATAGACATGTACGATATGGTCAATTCATATGCTCAATTTGTTTATTGTTTGTTTACATAAACTGTCTTTAATTTGATTGGCTGCCCACGTTAGCCTGTCCCACTTAGACTGAGGTAGACCAATATATTGGTTTTGATTGCAAGGTGATCGTAGGGTTGGTGAGTAGGTGATATGCTATAACCTATCATTCTATTGATACCTTGAATAATGCGTCCACAGTATGCGGACACAGAAAAATAAAATCAAAAGCAACGTAAAAGGCAAGCTAAAAAAACAAATATGCAGTGTAAAACAGACTAATGGTCCTAAGGCACGTCAGTTATATTTATCACAACAAATGATGAATTAAACTTAAGGGCTAGTTTGGTTCGCGGAAGTTTTTAAAAATTTGATTAAATAAAAATTTGATTTCATTTCAATAACGTGTTTGGTTGCAGATTTAAGGATTGCAGAATCGAATTTCATTTTTTTAATGTGCGTTTGTCTGAAAAACATAATGGAAACGAACTCTTCAAAATCCCATAATAATATGGACATTCAACATCCATGAAAAAATAAAAGGAGTTTTTTACAATTTCAAAAAAATTCTATTATTCTTATCATTGTTTTAGTTGATTATTATAATTATAATTTTTTTATTAATTAATTTACTATTTAATTTATTTATATTAGTTATACTAGTAAATTAGTTGAAATTAGAATGATGAACAATAATGAGGGTAGGGTATTCTAAACACCGATCAACATAAACACCGATCACCGCCGCCACTCGGTCACTCTACGATGGAGCTTCGGTCTTTAATTAGTTAATGTTGTAATAGAATAATATCAGGAATCGGGCTCGATAGTTAATCTAATATTGTATATGTTTCGGGTTTAAACCCGAGCCCGGGTCCTAGTTAAAATATCCAGCGCGTCACTTTTAAGTGTCGGGGTATATAAGGAACTTTTCCACTTGGAAAAGTTAGTTGTTCATTTCTAATATAATCTTTTTTCTCTTTTCTCTCTCAATTCTCTCTCCTCTTTCTCTCTCTAAACAACTCACTCTCTTTCTAATTTCTAGTTCTAATTTCGAGTTTGATTCTATGAAGTGAAGTGTTACGGGATCCTACAGTATTTATTACGAATTTCCTAGAGTCGTGTTCAGCGAAGGAATTGTTTCAACCATGCAAACAGTACGGCCATGTTGTGGATACCTTTATTCCTACCAAGAGGTCAAAAAATGGAAGGAGGTTTGGATTTGTTCGCTTCATTAAAGTCTTCAATGAAGAGAGATTGGTGAATAACCTATGTACGGTATGGATTGATCGTTTTAAGTTACACGCAAATATTGCTAGGTTTCATAGACCTCCTCTGAAAGAAAAAAATGTTATACCAAAAAAAGATGGTGGAGGTAAGAGCAGCAATTCATATGTTTTTAAGGAACACAGTGGTTTTAATGGAGGGGGTAATTCGTACGTACATGTGGTGAAAGGTCAAAATAAATCCAGAATTAGGGAGAGTGAAGTGCCTCCTGCGTTGGTATTGAACGATGAATGCCTGTTGTCAAAGGACCTGTCTAAATCCTTGCTTGGA
>BQNB010089119.1:0-27487 GCA_026074375.1 Tanacetum coccineum
AAAGAAGTAGAAAGTAGAAGGAAGTCTCGATGATAAAATAAGTAGACGCCTTCGTGAAACTCAGTTCAATGTCAAATAAGGAATACCAAATCAACTTCGTGATCACTTAACATTAAAATCCAAATTCCATAGCCGTTTTGATGTTTTAGTAAATCTTAATGATCATTTTAGCATTAAGTGTTGTGTTTGCTTTGGTGTTGTGGAATGTGTTTAAGTTTGGTTCTTAGCGAAAACAAGCAAAAATGGCCTTAAACTCAAATTCGATGAAATTACCGAAAATGGTTGAATTTTGGTGAAATTTACCGAAATTGGTAGGAATTTCGGTGAATTTACGGAAAATGGTATAAATCGCCCCCTTTGAAACATATAAATCGCCGCCTTAGAGACGTATAAATCGCCGTATAGGAGAACATATAAATCACCGGATATTAAGACGTATAAATCGCCATATACCAAAAACGTATAAATCGCCATATACCAAAAATGTATAAATTTCCAGATTTCAAACACGTATAAATCGCCGTATACCAAAAATGTATAAATCGCCAGATTTCAAACACGTATAAATCGTCGTCTTCAAGCGTATAAATCGTCGTCTTCAAGCGTATAAATCGTCATCTTCAAATTTTCTGGAAATACAACTTTTGAATCACTTAAAATACATCCTTTTTGACGTTTTTGGATGATTTATTTTGTACAAACAAGTATCCTAAGGCAATATCTACCATAAAAACACAAACTTTATGGTTTTTAACACAAAAATTTTTGGATCAAGATTTTGTGTAAAAAGCTTAAAAAGAACCATAGATCTTTAGAAATAAGCTTTGAAAAACCACAAACCATTTGTACAAATGAGCTAGAAACATTAGAGAGAGGAAAGTTTCAAGCTTTTGCACAAAATAGTCACCAACTAACCAAACCCGTGGGTTTTGGCTTAAAAATAAGCCACGAAAAGATTTAATAAGCTTCAAACAACACCCAAATAAGCAAACCATCAACCCAAAACGTTCCTAGGCTTTGATGCCAATTGTTACCCATAAAGATTCTAGCCTAAAACATACAATCCAGATGTCGGGGAGGATAAAAGAAATAAGTAGCCATATTATTAATGTAGAGAGAGAAAGGGAAGATGTCTGTGTTTTTAGAGAGAGAAAGAGAAACACACACACTTATGAGATACAAATGATTATCCTCACATCTCCATGGAAGTATGGAGGGTGCATTTATAGCCCTTGATACGCACTACTATCCTAACTTGGCATTTCTAGTCCTTGCGTATCCGAGTATAAGTAAACTAGTGTATTTTCGTATTAGCTGACATATTTTAAGGCTAACAACCTGACATTTTTGAACATTGAGGCCAATGTTCAGTTCTAAGTGTAGGAGGGATTTCTATCGAAATAATCATACCTGTGCTTTTATGTGCCCCACGCAACCCTGTTTTGACCAATGTATTATTTTATTTTACCTAAAAATGATGATGATATAAAAATGTGTAAAAAAATAAGTAGGCATGTAGGCTAGAACAAGAGAGATTCTGATTTGACCGAGTATTGCACTTTAGCTTTCGAGACTAAGCGTTTGCAAGACTTAATTTTTTTTTGCAAAGAACGAAAAATGATAAAGTTAAATATAAATTAGATGCTAAGCGTGAGTAGTTAGATCTTTTTAGAGCTCATAGAGGTTAATTGTGGCTTTTTGCTCCCATCAGCTAAATAAACGCAATAAAATAATTTTCAATAAATAAAGTTGCATGGTTTTTACGATTCTTAGTTTTTAATCCCTTCTTAAAGGATTCCTTCTGATGAAAGTAAGGTACACATCGAGGTTTTGTCAGTGTTGTGAGGAAATAGGGTACCGTTTCCTGACGACCACATGACTCGAAATTTGTCCATAATAAAAAAGGATAATTACCTAGATAAGCCAAAGAAAATAAATATTCCACACTTTTTTTAGCGATTTTTTTCCAAATTTATTTAGCCCGATACAAAAGTTTCCACGCGTCCTATTTTTCAGCGAAAATGCCCGACTTTTTTGTTTTTTGCCCGACTTTATTGTTTTTTGCCCCAAAAAAGCAAAAAATCAAGCAAAAACAAAAAGTCGGGCATTCACGCAGCCTATTTTTAGAAGTTCTACCTAAATGGCATATTAGTTGAAATTTAGGGATCTGTTCGGCCTATTTAAGTAAATGGCCCAAACATGTAATAAATCAAAGCCGTAATAAGACTACTGTTTCCTGACGGTTCGCTCTCGTTGACTCAGAATTCAAAAAGGTCAAGGAAATTCCCGAGGTCGAAATAAGACTACTTTTTCCTGACGGTTCGCTCTCGTTGTCTCAGTTGTTTAAAGGACCGAGGGCTAATACTGACACAATAATAATAATAATAATAAAGCTAAATTTCAACTTCGGGGATATCTAAATAAAGCCTTCGTCTCTAGACTCGTACTTGAGTTGTTTCAGATGAAATAAAAAGGATATCCCCTAAATGTGAAACTAGAACCTTAATGTGGACCCTGTTCTCAGCAAATCGATTCTTTATGAAAGGATTTCAAACTAATTATTATTTAAACCGGTCTCCTTCATAATAATAAGACCATAAAATAAGTGATCTCAATTCACTTTATGTTTTTCAAATAAAATCCTTAGAGGAATTAGGAATAAGGGACAAGAGGTAGCTGCTCTTACATAACTAACATTTATGAGTAGTGTTAGCATCTAAATTTATATTTAGCTATGATTTTGTTTAAGCTTGGTTTGAGGATTGTGAAAATTGAGGATTATGATCTTTATCTCTTGGAGACACCAAGTTTGCGTGTTTACCGTTCTTAAAGCCTTTTATATAATTCGAATAAAATTTTATCTTAGTTTTTTTATTTATTAATGAATAAATGGTTAAAACGGAACGTTTTCGAAACAAATGACTTTTCTTATACCCCCTTGATGAACACCTTTCTGTTCTTTTTTGATGTGATGGATTATTAGTTAAGGAGGGTTAAATGATTTTCTTTCACAATGTGTATAACAAACATTACGTGTGGGACCATCAATGGCTTAGTATGGGGGAATTTTGATGTGTGCTTAAAGACACATCATTTTTATATCGGAAAACACACTAAAATAGACTAATAACCATAAAATATGTGAACTTATATTTCAAATATGTTTGGTATGTGTTATTATGTCTTGCAGGTACAAGGGATTGAAAACAAAGCAAAAAACGGTAATTTTCGAATGAGTTTCAACGACGTTTTCGTGTTTATCGAGATTCAAACGAAGTCGGAAAAATTCTTCGAACACTCCATTGGAAAGAGCACGAAATTACGAGTCCATCGGTACCTTTCTCACCTTTTGAACCTGCCTAAAATTCCTTATATGAACCTGTCAAATGTCAATTTGACCCTTTTTATTGATGAACCTGGATCCACCTTCTTAGCCCTTAAAAGATATATTATGCATATACATAAATGAAGGCTATGCTAGCTCAGCTGGCAAAAGGGGTGCCCCTTGAGTCCATCCTCTTGCTGAGGTCGCTGGTTCGAGCCAAGCCTTAGGGGGTTTTTGCTATTTCCCCCTCAGCCACGTGGGACGCCACGTAAGATGGCACATTGACCTGCTGACGTCAGCAATGACGTGTCATGCGGGTCCCACTCTTTGACACGTGGCAAAATCTGTCCAATGACAGCTTGCCATGTGGCATGCTCTAACAGCTCATCATTGCAGGTACAAGGTTGCAGGTGGCGGCTAATCATTGGTACGAGGTTATAGGTGGCTAGACAACTGGCCAATCAGGGCGTGACAAATGTACACGATGACAAGATAAGACAGAGGTGGCAGACGCATTTTCAGAGGATTCTAGAAGCCATTATTGCCAATCATTGGGTGAATATTACTGGTAGATGAAGTGTGACGTGGCCAAATGATTGGCCTGAAATATTTTTATAGTGCTGGTAGATAGAGGGACATGTGAAATAACCAAAATACCCCTCCTGGAATTGGGCTATAAAACCTCCCACAGTTGGCCTCATTTTGACGCATCCTTCCTTTTACACTTTTCTTACATTTCACACATTATTTAGCTTATTTGTATTTAGTTTAGTTTTTGTAAAAGCTTTTATAGCTTAATATTTTAGCTTATTGTACTTGGCTTATTAATGAAGATGAAGATTTTGAAGATTGATGTGACTTGAGCTTATTTCTTTTTCTTATCCTCTAATCTTTCTTATCTTATTTTTATAGCTTATATCCTAATAAGCTCAATCATATAGCTTATTTTTGGATTATTGAGATATAGCTTATTGTTCGGATAAGCTTGCTTATAACTTATTCGATTAGCTTATATCTAATATTTTCGTTTTTTTGTAGCTCTCGAATAAGCTTTATATAGCTTATTTCAAAAATCTTATAGCTTTTTCATTTAGCTTTTTATAAAGCTATTTAGTATATAAAGTTTACAACTTTATTAACTAATTAGTTAAATAAAATCTAATAAAGAAGTTAACTTTAGTATTTTCTTAGTTTATAAAATCGGGTGGTTTAGTTCGTCTCTATTTCGTCAAACGGGTTCTACTTTCTTACTTTTTTCAACCCTTGATAGTTTTTAGCTTAATAATTAGTTTTGAAAAATATGTTTATGATTGTTGATGTTAGCTTAGTAGTCATGAGTAGTGAGTAGATTATCATATGCTTGTTAAGTGGGTAGTGATTAGTGAATTAAGTGTGAAATAAAAAAGAAACTGTTGATTAATAATTTTTTAATTATTTAAATTTCTTTTTGGTTATTTTGACGGGCAAAAGCCGTTAAGGTAATCAAACATTAATCTAGTAATTAATACCAAAATAAAATATTGTTTTCAAAATAAACCAACGTTGTGAGAAAATAGTTTTTTAAACGGGTACTAATTCATCAATAAATATTTTCCTTCACACTTAATGACCTTTTCACCTCACTTGACAAGCATATCCGTTAAACATATATTTTAGATCTTCTAGCTTATTATTTCTTACTTTAAAATCATTAGTATAAGACAAACCAAAAAAATATTTGATAATCAAGCATCCAATTGAGAACATAAACGTGAATCTCTATTCATATCTCACCCTGGACACGACTACGGAAGATTGAATTATTACTTGTCCTCAAGTAATTCTTTTTTCCAAATGTGAAATTCTATATTATTACTTCGATACGTTTTCCACACATATCAGACTACGAGAGAGCTAATTACGTTAATACAAATAATGTCTAAAAACGTTATTTATATTTTTCTACCTCTTTATATTTTGGAGATGACAAAATGTAAAAACGTTTACGATAAAAATAAACGTTTACATGTTATTAATCGTAAACTTCCATTTCTACGCAAATCACTTAAGGTATGTACAAACAAATCATTAAACATGATTAGTGATCAAGAAAATATTTTTCTTAACCATTACATTTTTACAAAAGTATTTTTACAAAAATACAAATATACAAAATATTTTTATAAATAAAAGAAATGTTTTATTTAAATATAAAAGTTCAAATCTGGTTTTCCTCCCAAAATGGAAGCTTCTACACCAGATTTAACCTTCCATACTAAAAGACAAAAATGGGAGCGTCAGTCTAGTGGCGGCCCCTGATAGGCTGGGATTTCATGCCTATAAATACTACACTATTCTCAGCAGAAAAACACATCTCTTTGCACGAATTTTTCAGTTATCTTTCTCTCTCTAAAAACCTTCTTTCTCTCACTAAATCTCTTGATCACTAACATTGTCTAATCTTGTTTTAAGTGTTTAAATCTCATCTTCTTCATTCTTCATCCTTCTATCAAGTTCAAGAGAAGAACATTCGTATTCGCCAAGAAACAAAGTGTTATAGATTAATGATTTCTCCTCTCTTCTTCTAAGATCCAAATCTCTATTTTGATTATCTTGTGTGATTGTGTAAATCGAATAGTGTATAAATCCGATAGTGTAGATCTTGTGATTGGGTAGTGCTTGTGAAGTGGTAGATTGGTTCTAGCTAAGATTAGGACTCGACATTTAGCTTAGTGTCGGAAAACAACTTAAACGACGTGTAAACGGTTTTCTCCGCCCAAAGGGAGCTTTTTGACATAGTAAAATCTCGAGTCGGATACTCGGGGAGTGGAGTAGAGCGAAGAAGAGCTTCATAGCCGAACCACTATAAATCTTGGTGTCTTGGTTTGATCTTTCTTTACCTTATCTCTTTATATTGTTTATGTTTCTCATTTATTGTTTGTATAGTTATTACAAGTAGATAGCTATCTTGATTGGTTCATATTGTTGATTGATTGAACATATACTCGAATCTAACTATTTTAGAAGTAAAATTTTAAAACGCTAATTAACCGGTAAACTATTCAACCCCCCCCCTTCTAGTTTCCACAATTGGTATTAGAAGCCGAGGTCACTCAAGATTTTTAAAATATATTGTATTTTAAAGCTTGAATTGATCTATGGATTTCAACAAATATCTAGAAGGGCAATCCATGCAAAGACCACCACTCTTTAAAAGAAATAGTTTTATTTATTGGAAAAATAGATTCGAAACATATGTTAAATCAAAAGATCTTGATTTTTGGCATGTTATTACCAACGGTGATTTTCAACCCATTGAACAAAATCCAAAAACCAAATTAGATGAGGTTATCCCTTTTGAAAAACAAAGTGATGATCTTAAGAAAAGACTTGCGAAAAACAACGAAGCTAAAATGGTTATTTACAATGCTTTGCCTAGAAAAGAATATGAAAGAACTTTTATGTGTAATACGGAAAAAGAAATTTTGAAAAATTTGTTAATCACCCATCAAGGTAATAGCCAAGTCAAAGATAATAAGATTGACCTTTTGGTACAACAATATGAACAATTCGTTATTTCTGGAGACGAATCTATAGATAGTGCTTTTGCTATATTTAATACTATTATTACTAGTCTAAAAGCTCTTGATGAAGGTTACTCTAGCAAGAACTATGTTAGGAAGTTTCTTAGGGCTCTACATCCCAAATGGAGAGCAAAGGTTACAGCAATTGAAGAGTCAAAAGACTTAACATCACTATCCCTTGATGAACTCATTGAAAATCTAAAAGTCCATGAGATGATCATCAAGAAAGATTCCAAAATAGTCAAAGCTAAAAGAGAAATAAAATCTCTTGCTTTAAAGGCTAAGAAGGATATCTAGTGATGAGGAGTGTTCGACTTCTGAAAGTAAAGACGAAGAGTACGCCATGGCGGTTAGAGACTTTAAGAAGTTATTCAAGAGAAAAAGTAGGTTTGTGAGACAACCTAGGAACGGCAAAAAGACCTTTCAAAGAAGCCAAGATGACAAGAACGGCAAAAGTGAAAGGAAGTGTTTTAGATGCGGAGACCCGAATCATCTTATTGGAGAATGTCCAAAACCACTGAAGGAAAAGAACCAAAGAGCCTTCATCGGAGGTTCTTGGAGCGATAGCGGTGAAGAAGATGATGAAAATGATCAAGACGAAACGTGTCTTATGGCTCAAGCATCAAATGAGGTATGTTATGATTCTTCTTACTTTAGCGATGAAAATTCATCAATAGATGATTTTACTTTAGATAATGAATATGATAAACTATGCAAGATGAGCTTAAAAATAATCACAAAGAATAAACAACTAAAACCTATTAGAAATAGTTTAGAAAATTAGCTTAGTGAATTAAAATTAAAATTGTCTACACTCGAGAAAAACAAGGGAGTTTGATCTCGAATGTACAAATTGTCAATCACTTAAAATTGACAACGAAAAACTTAGCTCTTAAGCTAACTAAATTTGAAAAGAGTACACATTGCTTAAATGAAATGTTAAGCAATCAAAAACCCTCTAAAGATAAGTTGGGTTTAGGGTTAAACTCATTTGAAGCATCAACTAGTAGGTCTAAGGAAATCAAATTTGTGAAATCTCAGAATGAAACACCTTCTAGTGGCGGTCCCCCAAATACTGAGGGCGGCCCTCATAAAGCACAGAAGGCCCCCAAAGCAATTAAGGGACCGCCTGTCTGTTCACCAGAATTTGAAAATCCGTTTCTTTTCAAAAATCCATTTTGGGTCCTAGACCAAAACATATAATGGTAAACAATGTTAAAAATTCTCGTTGCTAGTGATAATGAAGTTAAACAATTTTATAAACCATCGTTAAAACCTGGAGTTGGATTTTATAAACCAAATTTTAGGTCAAAAACTCCACCACCTAGAAGAGTCAATAATCATTATCCTCTATCTAAGACACTGCAACCAAAAAGAAATGTTGGTTGACAAAACCAACCTTATAGTTTTCCCGTAACTTGGAATAACTTCCAATCTCAAAGTTACATGCCATGGGAAATGTGTCCTCTATTTCCACATCCTAATCAAATGCATCAAATGAAAAGGATGTTTAGCACTAACAACTTTAGACCCATGAGATATTAGGGACCAAATGTTTGAATTGTTGTCTTATATAAATAGATATGCCTTAGATTCGACTTAGAACCCGATGAGTGGATAAAAGATATTGGATGCTCTAAACACAAGACGGGTAACTGAAATCTCTTCTCAACCTACAAGGCATACAATGGAGGTACCGTCATTTTTGGTAGTAATCTTCGCGGTAACATCATTGGCAAAGGTATGATTTCTAATGACTCTCTCAATATAGATAATGTAGAACATGCAGATAACTTAAGATTTAACTTGCTAAGCGTAGGTCAAATATGTGATAACAAATGTAGAGTAACTTTCTCTAAACACGGTAGTGAAATCACTAAGGACGGTAAGGTTATAGGTAGAGGTATTAGGAAGAAAAGCTTATATGAGATGAAATTAGGAAATAAGCCTAAAGATAAAATTTGTCTTGCAACGATTGATGAAAACTCCACTTTGTGGCATAGGAGATTAGGTCATGCTAATATGCATCTCATTCAATCGTGAGCTTCTAAGGAACTAGTTAGAAACTTACCTAAGCTTAAGTTTGATCAACACTTTTGTCATGCTTGTAAAATTGGAAAACAAGATCACGCTAGTCAAAAAGCTAAGAATGTAGTCTCAACGACTAGATGCTTAAATCTTCTCCATATGGATCTCTTAGGTCTATCTGTCATACGAAGTTACGGAGGAAACCTCTACACCTTAGTAATAGTAGACGACTATTCTAGGTATACATGGACAAGATTCCTTAGGACTAAGAACGAAGCCTTTGATCAATTCAAGATATTTAGTAGAAAAATACAAAACCAATTAGGATGTCAAATAGTGTCAATTAGGATGGACCACGATAGGGAATTTGTTAATGAAGTGCAATTTGGAGAGTTTTGTAATGCCAACGGTATTACACATAACTTCTCGGCTCAACGCACTCCACAATCAAATGGCGTGGTAGAAAGGAAAAATAGGATACTACAAGAAATGAGTAGAACCATGTTGAATGAACAATCGTTACCATAAAAGTTTTGGTGTAACGCCATAGATACTTCAACATACATCCTCAACCAAATCCTAATTAGAGCCATCTTAGGTAAAACACCTTATGAACTCTTAAGAGGTAGGAAACCTACTCTTGATTACTTTAGGGTGTTTGGAAGCAAGTGCTTCATTTTAAACACCAAAGACTACCTTACTAAGTTTGACCCAAAGTCATACGAAGGTGTCTTTTTAGGTTACTCCCAAAATAGTAAAGCCTACATCATCCTTAACAAACACACCATGAAAATCGAAGAATCACTCAACGCGACATTCGATGAAACTCCTCCACCCTCTAAAACATCACCCTTGGTGGATGATGACTTAGATGAAGAAGAAGCAATTAAGGTTACCGAAAAGAAAAACCTAGAAAATGACATTGAGGATGAAACTTTAGAAATTGACAAAGTAGTCAATATTAAGGAATCTAGGAACCATCTATTAGAAAATGTCATAGGAAACCTTAATCAAAGAACTCTTAGGTCACAAGCCCAAAACCAAAGTAACTTCTTTTGTTTTATATCAACTATATAACCTAATAATGTATATAAAGCCTTAAAGGATAAAAGTTGGATAATCGCTTTGCAAGAAGAATTAAATCAATTTGTTGCAAATGATGTTTGGGAGTTAGTACCTCAACCTAAGAATATGACAATCATAGGGACTAAGTGGGTATTTAGAAATAAATTAGACGAGAACAGTGTTGTTTCTCGAAATAAGGCTAGGTTAGTCGCCCAAGGTTATAATCAACAAGATGACATTGATTAGGATGAAACTTACGCCCCAGTTAATTGATTATAGCCTATTAGAATCCTATTAGCTTATGCTTGTGCTTTAGATTTTAAACTATTCCAAATGGACGTAAAAAGTGCATTCCTGAACGGCTTTATCAATGAGGAGGTATATGATCATGCCGTATTCACACCGTAAATTTATATAATATATAATAAAATATAAAATATATAAATAAGTGTAAAAACCAACAATCAATGATACCTTGGTATGATAGATTAAAAGCTTTTCTTATTAAACATGACTACAAAATAGGAATGCTAGATAACACACTTTTTACTAAGAAGAAAAATTCAAATCTCATCATTGTTCAAATATATGTCGATGACATTTTATTCGGTTTGACTTGTCAATACATGTGTGATGAATTTGCCAAAATCATGCATGATAGAGTTTCGAGCTGGAGCAAGATGGGTGAACTTAACTTCTTACCTTGGATTACTTTTTTTTTAAATTTTGCTATTTTCACATAAATCACATATTTTTGGTGGAAAAACGGGTTACGTGAGAACAACGGACGCAGGTATAATCAAATCGATAGATTCCCTCATACTAAAACTACACATTGTCCTCAATGTGATATTGATACCCCCATACTAATTTCAATGCGTAATCTTGATATAAAGGGGTCTCTACGCAAATCTAAAGCCATTTATTAAGTATGCTAATAGATAAACGTTAGTCGATAAGATTAAGGATATCAGATTCCCAATATAAGCATGCGAAGGATTGAAGATCGAGTGGACAATGGACAAAACCACGAGCACGAGAGTCTTCAAAATCCGGGCAATCCTGAACATAAACCACAAAACATGAAACACGAGAAAGGAAGAGGCGAGCCTCCTCACATCAATTTAGAAAATAGATAAGAAGATAGAAACGCTTGTTTTTGTCAACCGAGTCACGAGCTTGACTCGACCCTGAATTAAGTTGTCCATGGGGGAGCAAATGGAAGAGAAAATCTCAATCGGGCATTCATTAATGTTTGGATAAATTTCAAAGCACATGAAAGGTCCATACCGATGAGATGCCACCGGCTCTAAGTGGAGATGCCGGGGTAAAAAATGGTGTCTTCACTCCTGGTGGAGAGAAGTAAAGGAGAAACCTCAGGGTAGGTGAGATATGGTAGAAAAATTCAAATGACAAATGTAAAGGGAAAGTAATCGTCATCTTCAACATTTGCAAAAACATCAATCTCACCTCCCCCTGGGTCAAAACATTCATCTTCGTTTAGCTCATCAAAATCGTTCTTCACAGGCGTATCAAGCTCAACGTCAAAGGTAAAATGATTATACTTGGAAAGGGGAACAAGGTCATCATTAAGCAATTCTTTAAGAAAAAGAATGTCCCCTTTCGAGTCATAATCGCTTTCAACACCCAGTGGTGTTGAATTATCTGAAGCAAGAAATATGTCGATCTCCTCAACGGGGATAGGAGATGGAGAGAAAGACTCGATAGTAAGATCTTCCAGAGGGCGAGGAGATGAATTATCGTAAAGTAATCTCTCAATAAGATAAATTTTACCCTCCGGATCAAAATCAGAATCATCAATTTCTGGTGAAATTGGTTTGAGAAGGGTGAGTTTACCGACAAACTCATCAAGAAGAGAATCGATCTTAAGAAAAGAATCAATCAAAGTATCTCGATTAAGCAAAGATTCTATAAGATCGGATTTGGAATTAAAGTAATCATTCATTCCCAGTGGAATTGAATTGATTTCATCTAATACCTCATTAGAAATCGAATTTTCCTCACTAGAAATGATTTCTTCATCAAGATCAAAAAGAGGATTGGAATAAATTTTAAATTCTTCCATTGGAACGTCCTCCTCGGAAAATGACTCGTCATCACTAGAGGAAAAATCATCATTTGAGTCAAAGAGAGGACTAGAGAAAATTGTAAAAGTCGGAGAAGATTTATCATTTAGGGGCAAATCATAATCACTTTCATTATCGAAAGTAACCTCGAACTCACTTGGGGCTGGGACAAGGTTCTCAACACTAGAGTTTATTACTTCATCCAATTCCGTTTCTAGAATAGTGTTAGGATGCTCGTCCCCCATACTTAGAGAGTTATCGGGTTCCTCGGTTGGTAAGTCGGGTGTGATTGCTTTAGAAGATCTATATAAAATAGTATGCTCATCATCATCATCATCGTCAATCATAGGAAAATTCTAATTTAGAATAAATCTTTGAGCTGCCGGCTCCTCCTGTTCTTCCTGAACTGCCTGCTCTTCTTGTTTCAGCAGGATTCCATCACAAATTTTCAAATCGTTAAGAAGTTTAAGCTTCAATTCTTGTATATCCTCTAGTTGATTTTGCTCTTCTTCAATAGCTTGCTTAATTTTAAGAAATTTATCCTCGGCTAACTAGAAAGCCATTGGTTTTTCTTCAGGAGGTATATGATCAAATTTCTTTAAAAAGGTTTGAATAGTTTCCATTAAGTTTTCTCTGGCTTGCAAAATTTCTTTACTCATTTCTTTTGGAAATTGATGAATGACGGGAAACTGCGGGGGTTGGAATTGGTCAAAACCGAAAAAATTAGAATTATAGCAATGATTAGGTTCATAGAAATTTTGGTCTAACGGTTGACACTGAAAATTCTCATGAGGACCCTCGCAATTTTCACAACAAAGATATTGTTGTGAAAATTTTGGTGAAGTTAGTGGAAAATTATTATCGAAGTTTTGATTAAAACACTGGTTCTGATTGTAAACAAACAGAACTTGAGGTGAACAATCGTAACCAAAATGAGCATCGTTACCACATAACTCACAAATATTCGTCTCGTACTGGGGTTGTGGAGGATAGTCAGGAAAATTGAGAGAATTCGGATTTGTATCATACTTACAATGAAAACAAATTCCTCCATAACGCATATTTCCACACCTTTCGCAATTACATTGTCGACAAATCAAACCGTCTAAAGGACCTCCACACCCATAGCAACTAGGTTGGTAATATGACGTTATTAGAATTAAACAATATAGAGGATAAGAAGAAAGAATTAAACGGATTTGAGGATATAGAAGAATATTTTTAGATTTTTAAAATAATACATAAGGAAAAAGAAATTAAAATAAGAAAAAAAATATTTTTGGATTTTTTATATTAATATTAGAAGAAAATATTTACAAACGGAAAATAACTTCACGATGAAGGTTCTTCAAAACACTAATCTTCGAACGAAACATGATAATCGTAACACACCTCCTCGGCAACGGCGCCAAAAATTGATCCGCCCAAACACACTATATATAAGTATATTAGGATGTAAACAATTATAGTATAGTAAGTATTTTCCGTTGGGTTTGAGAAACAAACTTTTAACCAAAGTAGTCTCAAAAACCTCCCGGGTCGTTTCCCTCGACGAAGTGTGAATTGAGAATCGGTTAGGTTCGTGATCGTGAGTTTTGAATGGTTTAAAAGAATTTGATTTTGATTTCTAACTCTATTAATGAAAATGAATTAAACATGTAAAAACAAGTAAACAAGAAAAGCATTTAAAGAACTTAAGAAATAAAACACGAAAACGTAAACGGGAATTAATAAAACGCGACATTTAAGCAACTAAAACAAATTAACCCCTACGAACGCAAATTTAATTTAAATAAATCCTAATTGACAAAAAATAATTTTCAGAAAAAGAATTATATTTTTTTGCTTTTTATTTTATTTATTATGAATTAAAAATGATTTTATTCTAGAAAATGTATAAAAAATAGTAAACTAAATTATAAAAATTTGAAAAAATTGTGAAAAGTACTTCAAACAATGATGATTCTAAGAAAATTAAAAACTATGAAAGTTGCTTAACGAATAAGCAGAAAATAAGCAAAAAGTCTCGTATAAGCTAAACTAGAAAAAAAAACTATAAGAAATTAATAAAGAGAATGCCTAATGGAAAAGACCCAAGGGCAAGTTGGTTAGTGTGTGAGTGTGCCAAGACTAATGTGTGCAAAGGGAGAGATCATGGGTTCGACCCCCATGGCAATCGTTTTTTGGAAAAACATTTTTATTTATTTATTTATTTTTAAAATAAGCTAAAGACTAAAAAAAATAATCAATTTTAGTAAAAGGACTTTTGGACAAAGCTAAAAAATAAGCTAGAAGAACTATTTGTAAAAGAGAAAGTTAGCTTAAAAGCTAACTTGACCTTCTAACTAATACTTGATTAAAATTTTTGACTTAATAAGCTAAATAAACTATATAAGCATAAACAACTTAAGACCTAAACCTGATAACAACTAATGAGTGAAAACAAGTACCCTAAATAAGCTAGAAATACGCATACTAAAAAGTGTGAGATTAGGCTTTTTAAAACTTGACATATGAGCTAACTGTTTAGACTTAAAAAGCTATAATAAGATAACCTAAAAGACAGATTAACTAACAATAGATCTTAACTAACACCTAATAAGCACTAAGGATCAACAATAAGCAAAGACATTAAGCTAAAGAGCACTAAAAAGCTAAAGGACAGCAGACACTAAAAGTCAGTTTTCATAAGACTAAACGGCTAGTTTTAAGCTCTAATTTAGATAAGCTAGTGAACTTTAAACTTCAAAACAAGCTTAAATTCTTAAACACTACTACCTAATCTACTTGTGCACAAAAATCCAGAACTTAAAACACCTTCTAACCTAACTGAATTTGAAATCAAAATTAGGACATTGGACTAAATTGAAGACAGTTTTGACTAATAATGGGTAAAAATGGTAAAAACTCAAAACCATTGCATGTCTTTAAGACCATATATCAAACTTGTATAGGAGTATGAATTGAACATGTAAACACAGCTTATAAGACTTAAGACTCTAAACCAAATGAATCAATGCTTTGACTGTTTTGTACACCACAGAGGTGAAATTTATGTATGAAAACTTGTTTTTTTAATGAAATCTTACTTGAAACTTGATAAAAACAGATCCAATTAGCTTCTATAATGAATCAAAAGTATCTAAATGGTCAAAAACACCTAGCAGTACTAACAAATAGTTAGTACTGCTCTATTCCAAACATTCCTTAAAACCTTTTAAGCTCAAATTTAAACCTTCAAGTCACAAATTCAGTCCATAAAACCTTAAGACCAGATATTAATAAGCTAAATATGAACCTAATGAGTAAATCTAAACAACTGAATAAGCTCAAGCAATAAGCAAACCAACTATGCTAAATATTTCTGGATTTTTAGCAATTTTAGACAAATACTTAGAAATGAGAGATCTAATCATCACAAAGCAAAAAACAGATGAACAAAACACTTAGACAAGTAATAAAAAGCACATAAAAGCATAAATGAGCATTTCAATAAGCAGAATTAAGCAAATGCAAGATATGACTAAAAATTGAACTTGGAACTTACAAAAGGTCCAAAGCACTTGATGAAGACCTAAATCTAATCCTAAAACCCCTAATCCAGCTTAAGAATCAGCTTCAAAACCAATTGCAACCAAAGCTTAAGCAAACTTATTCCAATACCAATATTCAAAACCAAATGCTTCAACTTCCAATTCCAAAAGCAGCTTATAAATCAAACAATAAGCTCAAACAAACTTTGTAAAGGCTCAATAAAGATCGAGAGAACAAATTTAAAGTGAAATGAATTATGACTTTAAGTGAATGTACAAAACAGTGAAATGACAAATTTTTTGGGATTTTATTGATTGATAAAAAGGATTACAATACAAGTAAGTAAATGATAGTGGAAAGTAAATGACTGTATTAAAATGACAAGTAAATAAAGTGGAACACCAATTTGAATGCAAAATTAGGAATAATTTCCTATCACTAGACTAATGATTATTTATAGACTTGTAGAAGAAGAGCTGTGGTCTTGAGTGTGCTTCTTTTGTATGTAAAATCAATGAGTGATCCCCAAGAAATAATCCCAGCTGTCCAATCCATCTTTAATCATTGAGAATTAATCCTGGCCCTTGATTTGATGATACCCTCACACGGATTGCCAGCCTGACACTTCTAGAAGAGTAGTCATGCTCTTTTCATGTGAATGAGAAGAGCGTGTGAGATGGATAGAGACGTGTAACCACTTGGAAATTTTACCATGTTCTCGTTTTACACATAAGGTGAATTGAAACCGATGAATGAACAATAGTTATTTGGCGCCCAAATCCTGTTACTTTTTGTTTGACCAGCTTTTAGTAAATGTTGACTTAGGCTGTGTATTGGGCCGGTGGTATAAGTTTATGTGTTAAATATAACACTTAACACTTGTTAACTTTTAAAGTTAACATTTGTTAAGTGTAAACTATCAATTATTTAGGTTTCGTTTGTAAAAGGTTAACGACCGCTAGTCCTGTTTATAAATTAAGGACTAACGGTGTTATTTTCTTGAAGGTTTTTTTGGAATTTTTAGGGTTTA
This sequence comes from Tanacetum coccineum, assembly GCA_026074375.1. Classification (NCBI taxonomy): domain Eukaryota; kingdom Viridiplantae; phylum Streptophyta; class Magnoliopsida; order Asterales; family Asteraceae; genus Tanacetum; species Tanacetum coccineum. Next base: position 16,633 of record BQNB010089119.1, read on the forward strand.
AGGGTTTGTCTTGGGTTTTCTTTTCTTTTGATAAATGCACATTCTTAGCCTCGGCTTTTCACGCTCTTTCATTCTCGTGTCCGGTTTTGTCCTTTTTGATAAATATCCGTACCTGCAAGACACAAATCACAAAACAAACATATACATTGTATTTTTCACATGTTTTTGGTCATTTTTGGTTGTTTTCATGATAAAAGGTATGTGTAATTACGCACATACCACACATAAACATATTTTTCTATTTTTAGCATTACATTGATTTACAAGTAAATTATGCAAACCATTGTCTACATCATAGATGACATCATCATTTGCAGCAAATCTTAGGATAATCTTACAAGATTACACATGATCACTCAAGATTTTGCAAATCAAATTTTAGATTTTGTAATTGTGCGCCGGTTCTGTTGATATATACTAGCCGGTTCTGTTATGCAATAGAACCAGCAGAACTGGCCTATAGTAGAATTTTTAGCTATAAATACCAAGCCATTTCTCATGCTTTAATTAACCCTCTAAGCCTAAATTCTCTAATCTACTGGTCATTCTTTCTATTTTTACATAGTTTCTTTTAACATTTTGTAGGTAAATTCCTTCAAAGAAGAAATTGCCAAACACCCCTTTTAAGACGATCAAGTTCCAAGAATCTTGTTTCGCATCTCCATAGCCTCTTCAAGTTCACATTGCTGAATCTTGTACATCATTTAGTAGTTGTAGATCTATTCATCATCTTTGTAAATCAAGTGTAGTGTTGTTGGGTTGATTCTACCGTGTGAAGAATCCGGTATTTAGCTTTGTACCGTTAAAGGTGTAAGCAACGTTGTGAGGCTTCTCCGCCGGTTAAAGGAGTGTGGTGACTAGTGTTTACAAACTCACGAGTAGGTGACTCGGGGAGTGGAGTAGGGCAAGGAAGCTGTCCTTGTAGCCGAACCACTATAAATACTTGTGTCTTGGTTAAATCTTCCTAACCCTTACTTATACTTGTGTTATATTTTATTCATCAAGCATCAATATTGTGCAAACTTCACATAAGAACCTAACAAAATTTTTGAAAAGTACTTGAAAACTATTCAACCCCCCCTTCTAGTTTTCAACAATTGGTATCAAGAGCGGGTTATCAAAGTTTTTAAAGTATACTGTATTTTAAAACTTTAAAACGATCATGGATTTGGAAAACTACAAAGAAGGTAAATCTATGCAACGACCACCTCTCTTTGAGGCTAATTGCTTTATATATTGGAAAAACCGTTTTGAAACTTATGTGAAGTCTAAAGATATTGATCTTTGGTACATTATAGTTCATGGTAATTACAAACCTACCATCAAAGATAAAGATGGTAAGGATGTAATCATCACTTATGAAAAATTCGATGAAAACCATAAGAAAATGATTTCCAAAAATGATGAAGCAAAAATGGTTTTATACAATGCTTTACCCAAAAAAAATACAAAAGAATTTTCATGTGTGATACGGCTCAAGATATTTGGAAATCTTTAATAATTACCCACCAAGGTAACAAACAAGTTAAGGATAAAAAATAGATCTATTTGTTCAAAAATATGAAGAATTCATTATATCGGATGATGAAACTATTGATTGTGCTTTTGCTAGATTTAATACTATTATTACATCACTAAAAGCACTTGATAAATCTTTTTCAAGTCGTAATCATGTTAGGAAATTCTTGAGGGCTCTTCCCACCAAATGGCGTCCAAAGGTTACGGCAATAGAAGAATCCAAGGACTTATTAACACTACCCCTAGACGAGCTCATCGACAATCTAAAAGTTTATGAGGTAGTACTTGAAAAGGACTTGGAAATCTCCAAGAGCAAGAAAGAAAAATACAAATCACTTGCTCTCAAAGCAAGAAAAGTCTTAAGTAGAGAAGAAACAACCTCTTCGGATAGCAATGATGAGGAATACGCCATGGCGGTAAGAGATTTCAATAAATTGTTTAGAAGGAGAGGAAAGTATGTCTGCCAACCCTATGACGAAAAAAAGAACTTCCGGAATGTAAAGGAAGAAAAAAAGGAGAAGGATGATCGAAGATGTTTCAAGTGTGGAGATCTAAATCACTTCATTAGTGATTATCCCAAACACTCCTTCAATGATCAAAAAGCATTTGTTGTCAGTTGTTGAAGTGATAGTGAAGATGATTTCAAGAAAGAAGAAATATGTCTTATGGCACTTGACAACAATGAGGTATTATCCGACACTCGTTACTATAGTAGCTCATTTTTAGATTATGAATCATGGCAAAATAAGTATGATAATCTATGCAAAATGAGTCTTAAGATTATCAACAAAAACAAACAACTAAATGCAAAAAATAAAGTATTAAAAAAGGAGGTTTGTGAACTTAAAACAAGAGTAGAGCAACTAGAAAGAAACAAAGAGATGAGTCTTAGATGTGAATCATGTGTCAACCTTGAATCTAAAATTATCTCACTAACTTTAAAACTAGCTATCTTTAAAAGTAGTAGTTCGTCTTTGCAAGAAATGCTTGAAATGTAAAAACCACCAAAAGATAAACATGGAATAGGATACACAGAGGACATAGCTTCTACTAGCAATACTAAAACCAAAAAGTTGAGTCCTAAAAATATCAAACTACCTTCTGTAGAATCGGCATCGCCTGTTCCCTCTCCAAGAGAACCAGCTAGTTCAGACGAACCGAACCGGCTCTCTACAGAAAATTCAAAAAATGTAAAAAATGTAGGAACCAACATTGTAGAGAAAAATAACTCCTTGTTAATAACTAGAAAGTCTACTTTAAACATTTCTAAGAGTATCAAACCACCACCAATCTTAAAACTAGGCCAAGGGCTTAGAAAAAGTAAAATCCAAACACACCCTAAAACTCACCATAGGAACTCCAACAAACTATATCCTAAAAGCAACTATCATCAAGTTGGTTGGAACTATGGAACACAACAAGAATATCAGTTCCAACCTACTATGTTTAACCAATGGGGTCCTTGTCCTCCATATCCATACATGGGTCAAGCAAACGGTATGCATAACCTTAACGGACCCATGAGATATTGGGGACCGAATGCTTGAGTTGCTTTATGAATATAGGTACGTCTAAAGGTGAAACTTGAACTGGATGAATGGATCAAGGATAGTGGATGTTCAAGACACATGACGAGCAACAAAGATCTCTTCTCATCCTACAAGTCTATAGACGGAGGTAATGTGGTGTTTGGTAGCAACACTAAAAGTAAGATCATCGGAAAATGTACAATCACTCATAACTCTCTCACTATTCATGATGTAAGTCACGTAGAAAATTTAGGATTTAACTTACTTAGTATAGGGCAAATATGCGATAAAAAATGCAAAGTACTATTTCGTGAAACCGGTAGCGAAATAATTTAAGATGTCATTACTATAGGAAGAGGAATTAGGAAAAATGGGCTTTACATAATAAAAATAGGAAACTCTCCAAAAGATAGTCTTTGTCTAACTTCTATAGATGATACTTCGACCTTATGGCATCGAAGATTGGGTCACGCTAATATGTGACTTATACAATCGCTATCATCTAAAAAGCTTGCTAGAAATTTGCCTAAACTACAATTTGAGAGTCATTTTTGTAATGCCTGTAACATCAAAAAACAAGTTCACACAAGCCAAAAACCTAAAAATATAATTTCAACTACTAAATGTCTAGAACTTTTACACATGGACTTGTTTGGTCCGTCGGCCATCCAAAGTTACGGAGGAAACTTCCACACTTTGGTCATCGTCGACGACTACTCAAGATATACATGGATAAGATTTTTAAAACACAAAAATGTAGCTTTTGACCATTTTGAAATCTTAAGTAAAAAGATTCAAGTTCAAAAGGGTTGCCCTATTATATCAGTTCGTATGGATCATGTCGGGAATTTGATAATAAAGTACAATTTGGAGCCTTTTGTGATGCTAATGGTATCACTCATAACTTTTCGGCTCCACGTACTCCACAATCAAATGGGGTAGTAGAACGTAAAAATCAGACCTTACAAGAAATGAGTAGAACAATGCTTAATGAACAATCAATTCCTCAAACAAATTTAGTTTAATGCCGTCGACACCTCCACTTATATCTTAAATAGGAATCTTATTAGACCTTTCCTTGGAAAAACTCCTTATGAGCTTTTCAAAGGTAAAAAGCCCTCCTTGGAATATTTCAAAGTTTTTGGTAGTAAATTCTTTATCCTCAACACTAAAGACTATCTCACAAAATTCGACCCTAAATCCACCGAAGGTATATTCCTCAGATATTCACCTAATAGTAAAGCTTACATCGTTCTAAACAAAGAAACCATGAAAATCAAAGAATCTCTTAACGTAAAATTTGACGAAAGTCCTCCTCCTATGTCACCACCTTTAGAAGATGGTGATGTGCTTGAATGCGAAATTTTAGAAAAATAAGAAAAAGTCTTAGAAATCAAGGAATTTAAATGAAAGGACCTTAAGGTCTTAAGTTCAAAACCAAAGTAATTTCTTTTGTTTCGTGTCATCTATAGAACCTGATAACATCAAATAATTAATACTTTTATATATCAAATCCCCGCATTTATTGCCTCACTTTATATCATTTTTATATGAATTTGGTACTTAATTCATTTATTTAGTGAATTCAGGTAATTAGAGGCGTTGGAACAGAAAAGATGCGGAAAAACGACAAAATGAAGAAAATACGACCAAAATCGCATTATGAAGATATTACGGCTTAACGTCCCACAGGAGTTACGCCGTAATCAATTATTAATTACGAAGATTTGGTGCTAACGAAGCATTACGGCGTAACATCCCGCAAGAGTTACGCCGTAAAATATTTATTGCTGAAGATAATTATGCTGACTAAGGGTTACGGTGTAACGTAGTGATATAATTACGCCGTAACATATTTTAATACTAATTGAAGAAATGCTGCATGAGAAGGTTTACGGCGTAACGTGGTCGATGTCGTTACGCCGTAAAGTATGACTCATCCAGGGACTAAAGCTGTGCAAAAGATACGAAGTTTCATTAAATATTTTAATAATATCATAAAGTGGAGGGGTTAATGTCGTGTAAAGCCTAAAGTTTAAATGTAGTATAAATAGGATTCCATAAATCATAACAATTCATTCTTTCCTGGTGGTGTTAGCCGACAATTAGAAAAGAGAAAAGGTATACGCAGTAGTAGTTAGGGCAAACCCTTCTGGGTTTGCCATGACGTTCGACTAGGAGGTCGAGAGCATTAATGCAGCACAATTTATAATCATACTTCAATTTATTTTGGTCAATATAATTTAATTATTATTTTGATTGAGCAGATCATGCGGTTTAATTTATTGTTGCTATGTTATTAATTGTGTTTTATTATGTGTTCTTGGCATTTAATTATTTAATTATTTTTTTGATTATTAAGTCATGATCTCGTTGTTTTATCGCTATCTTTATTATTTTATGTAGTGCATTTAAGTGATCCTTGTGGCCTGTGTAGGTATTGATTTGAGGTTGAGTGTAGTCAAGGATCTATATGATCTCAAAGACTTTGGCGCACGATTGTCTGCAAGTTGACCAATACATGTAGTAGTTCATCCTAGATCAATTAGGCGATCCCTTAACATTAATACCCTGTCCGGTGTGCAAGCTAATTAGGAGACCACTTGTATCTCATAAAATAAGTGGATGTAAGATTGCGATAAGACATTGCACTAGAGATCATAGTAATTAATTGCGTTCTTCCTTTCTAGTTTTCCACCACTATACCATTTCCCTTTTCGACAGCAAGGCTTACCACCCACGCATCTTGCAATAATTCTACTAAAATTCCAACTTGCTATCTTTATTGCTTTCTTAGGTAGATTAATAAACCAGTTAGACAATTAGAGACACATAACGTTCTTTGGGTCGACACCCGTGCTTACCAATCACTATACTATACATGATAGGGTACACTGCTCTTTAGTGCATAGGAATAGTCGAGGTAGTTAGGGTTTTATAAATGTAAAACCTGACGTAGTTTTATTTAAAAGAAATTACGGATCAAATTTTTAGCGTCGTTGCCGAGGAACGGTTTTTGTATTTTTTTATTGTTTGATTGATATATGTGTGTTTGTTTGTATGTGATTGCCCTTCTGTTCTCCCCCTATTTCTGTGTGCTTTCATGAGTGTCGTTACGGCGTAACTCTTTTGATTACGTCGTAACTTGTTCTATTACGACATAACCAGTCATCTGGTTACGGCGTAACGTGTGTTAAATATAAAAAAAATCATTTCAGACATGGTTATGGCGTAACTTGGTAGTGCTTGTTGCGAAATATCTCTGAACTAGGGCTGAAACACCAAAAATAGTTTGGGTAATGCTTGAACCGTTAAAAATATTTTCTAATACCGCCTTTGTTTTAATATTAAGCCTGCCAACCTTAATGTTTTATTCATGTGGTGTTTATGAGTCAACTATTTGCCAAATATGTATTCTCCTGTTCTGTTACACATTTGATGCACTGGTTTGTTAGTGTGCAGGATATGAAATTATGAACAGGTTGAGATGAAGACATGAAGATTGGACATATGTGGAGATGTCCAAGCAAGCCTATGAGGGAGGCTTAAGTCTAACTTAAAGACTTGATGAAAAAGAAAAGTGCTACTCGGGAGACAACCTGACCTATCTTTTAGTTTAGATCATTTTTATTTCTGCATTTAGTTGGTTTGTATGTTTCTCACTTGTTTTTGCAGGTTCAGCAGCAAGAAGGGTAAAATCGAGACTGACTCGAACCATAATTGTGTGGTAAATATAGCTGTTGTAGTAGCAGTTACGGCGTAACACCTAAGGTTATGCCGTAACCACATCAATTATGGCGTAAACCTTTCCATGGTTGCGCCGTAACAACTAAACTATAATTTTCAAAAGTACCACTCAATTACGGTGTAACCACCGAGGTTACACCGTAACATCTTTCTGAAAATCTAAAAATTCAAGTTTTTAAACATTTCTAAACCATGTACAAGTAAATGAACTTTATGGGTATGTTCTCTGGAAACCCTCACGAGACTTCACTCGTCCACTTGGGCCACCAAGCGGTTTAAAAGGCTTGTTGCATACGCTAAATGCAACCGTGATTCCTACAAAAGTGAGTTAGGTTTAATTTGTAAAGTTTTGTATATTTTGTGCTATTTGGTGCTTTCTATCCTAGTTTATGCTTTTGGTATTAGTATTTCTTGCAGTTATAAAGGTAATGCACAGGATGAGGTGCTAGGATGCTAAACAAGCTGCGAGGAAGCATTCCAAACCGGTCTAGCTGAATGCCATTCAGGAGGATGGTGGAGATATTTGAGATGGTGGATGTTGCTCGAAGAAGTAGACTTGGAGCATGGCTTAGAGCATGTTGTATCTTCATATTACCGAGCAAATCCAGGGAAGTCTTCCGTTCTAATTCTACTCTTGTTCTTAAATTTTCATTTCCTTAATTGTACAATAGGGACATTGTACAAACTAAGTGGGAGGATGTGAGTAGAATTATCACTTGACTAATATTTGCCTTCGATTTTCTAGTTTTCTTTGAAAAATTGTGCCAATATTTAAATTTTTGACATGTTTTTCCTATTAAACTAGAATTAATATTTACCGAGCGCACTATAACCCTTTATTCCAATTAGTGAGATTAAGCCTAATAATTCTGTTTTCATCTATTATACAAAAATCCACCAAATATATGAGTGTGCCGGTAGTATTATAGACTTTAGAACTTGGCCTGTACATCTTGTTAAGACCTAATTGGTTAGCTGGAATGGACAGTTCAAGAAGGCAACATCTTAGGAAATCACCCAAAAAACCCTATGTGTGTGTGTGTTTATCGACTTGTCACACTGACTTGTCGACCTCCCTGTGTAAAACCCATTGTTCCCCTAGATCACCTTGTTAAACCAATCCCTGTTTAAACCCTATATGTTTCGTTACACCATTTCACCTCAGCCTACCCTGTAGTCTTTATTTTTCTTCGTGTCAAAATATTTGGCTATTTAAGTCCATGGTTCGGGGGAATGGGAATGAAAATTTTATGCATTCGTGGAAGACCAATCAGTTATGATCTATAAAGACCCCCCTATATCATCACTTTTGACGTTGTTCATCTCAAGTGGGGGGGATGTGCGTATAATATCAGATGCTGCAGGGGCAATAATAAAAAGATATAAACTCCTGTAGCATTTGCATGTTTAACCAAAAAATAAGAAAAAAGGGTGCAACTAAAAAGCCACCCATGTGCTAAAGAATGTAAAAATGGTGCAAATTAAGAAAAATTGAGCTAGTAGCCCGTTATTGCACCAAGCTATCTCAACAATTATGAAGAATGGAGCTAGTAGCCCATTATTGAAGATTAGGCTTTCAAACTTAGACTCTTGGACCTATGGATGGACAGTAGCTAGTTATGACAACCTTAGATTACTTTAGACTATTTGTTTTGTGTTTTTATCTTAACAACTATTAAATGTGTATCCTATATCTATCCTAACCTTTTAATCACTCAATAAACCAATGTCACCCATGTTGCCTTTGAGACTGTTTAGACCCTAATTCTAATTGGTGGAGATTTGTGTACTTGCCAAGCCTATGATAGAATATATGCTATGACTGAGCAGTTGAGTGATGACCAAAAATGAAACACATAGATTAGTGAGAGTATGAGTGTGATTTGTTTTTCCTTTAGTAAGGTGCTCGGTTTAGAATTTTCTAGCATAAGTGATTTTAAAATTCATATCTTCCTTAAAAACCTAGGGAGATATCTTTTTGAGAATTATTTAAAAGGTTCTACTTGAGGGTAAGTAGAAGTCAAGTGGGGGATATTTGATAACATCAAATAATTAATACTTTTATATATCAAATTCCCGCATTTATTGCCTCACTTTATATCATTTTTATATGAATTCGGTACTTAATTCATTTATTTGGCGAAGCCAGGTAACTAGAGGCGTTGGAACGGAAAAGATGCGGAAAAACAATAAAATGAAGAAAATACGACCAAAACCGCATTATGAAGATATTACGGCGTAACGTCCCGCAGGAGTTACGCCGTAATCAATTATTAATTACGAAGATTTGGTGTTGACGAAGCATTACGGCGTAACATCCCGCAACAGTTACGCCGTAAAATAATTATTGCTGAAGATAATTATGCTGACTAAGGGTTACGGCGTAACGTAGTGATATAATTACGTCGTAACATATTTTAATACTAATTGAAGAAATGCTGCATCAGAAGGTTTACGTCGTAACGTGGTCGATGCCGTTACGCCGTAAAGTATGACTCATCCAGGGACTAAAGTTGTGCAAAAGATACGAAGTTTCATTAAATATTTCAATAATATCATAAAGTGGAGGGGCTAATATCATGTAAAGCCTAAAGTTTGAATGTAGTATAAATAAGATTCCATGAATCATAACAATTCATTCTTTCCTGGTGGTGTCAGCCGACAATTAGAAAAGAGAAAAGGTATACGCAGCAGTAGTTGGGGCAAACTCTTTGGGGTTTGCCATGGCGTTCGACTAGGGGATCGAGAGCATTAATTCAGCCTAGTTTGTAATCATACTTCAATTTATTTTGGTCAATATAATTTAATTATTATTTTGATTGAGCAGATTATGCGGTTTAATTTATTGTTGTTATGTTATTAATTGTGTTTTATTATGTGTTATTGGCATTTAATTATTTAATTATCTTTTGATTATTAAGTCATGATCTCGTTGTTTTATCGCTATCTTTATTATTTTATGTAGTGCATTTAAGTGATCCCTGTGACCTGAGTAGGTATTGATTTGAGGTTGAGTGTAGTCAAGGATCTATATGATCTTAAAGACTTTGGCGCACGATTGTCTGCAAGTTTACCAATACCTGTAGTAGTTCGTCCTAGATCAATTAGGTGATCCCTTAACATTAATACCTTGTTCAGTGTGCAAGCTAATTAGGAGACCACTTATTTAGGATTAAGTGTATCTCATAAAATAAGTGGCTGTAAGATTACAATAAGACATTGCACTAGAGATCATAGTAATTAATTGCGTTCTTCCTTTCTAGTTGTCCACCACTATACCATTTCCCTTTTCGACAGCAAGGCTTACCACCCAAGCATCCTGCAATAATTCTACTAAACTTCCAACATGCTTTTTTTATTGCTTTCTTAGGTAGATTAATAAACCATTTAGACAATTAGAGACACAAATCATTCTTTGGGTCGACACCCGTGCTTACCAATCACTACACTATACACGATAGGTTACATTGTTCTTTAGTGCGTAGGAATAGTCGAGGTAGTTAGGGTTTTATAAATGTAAAACATGACGTAGTTTTATTTAAAAGAAATTACGCATCAGAACCTAAAAATGTCAAAGAAGCCATACAAGATGAAAGTTGGACTATGGCTATGCAAGAAGAATTAAACTAATTCAAAACAAATGATGTTTGGAGTCTTGTCCCTCCTCCTAATAATCAAACCATAATAGGTACTAAATGGGTCTTTAAAAACAAATTAGATGAAAATGGTGTTGTATCTAGAAATAAAGCTAGACTTAAGGCACAAGGATACAACCAACAAGAAGGAATAGATTTCGATGAAACCTTTGCTCCCGTAGCAAGATTAGAATCTATAAGAATCCTTTTTTCTTATGCTTGTGCACATGACTTCAAGCTTTTTCAAATGGATGTCAAAAATGATTTTCTAAACGGTTTTATAAATGAAGAAGTCTATGTCGCTCAACCCCCCAGATTCATTGATTTTGAAAAACCTAACCATGTCTTTAAACTCAAAAAGGCTCTTTATGGTCTTAAACAAGCACCCAAAGCTTGGTACAATAGACTTAAAGTATAACAACCCGC